>JBAMJV010006674.1:0-12431 GCA_037951105.1 Echinarachnius parma
CCTCTCTACCAAAACTCACTTTCCCTTTCATTGGTCAAAATCGGTTCACAATGGCTAAAATATTAAATACATATACTCAATCGTAATATTTTGGGGCCAAAAGTTATGATTGATTTTTTGGTTTTTACATTTAAACAAATGGTTAGACTTTTTCTACAATATTCAAAGCGGGTTTTAATTAGTTGTTGATATCTCTCTATTTAATCATTATTTCAACAAAACAGTCACATGGGATAATTGTTGTATGAAGAATGGTTCAAACCATGCCTCATTTGATATCGCCCTCTCGTGTTTTAATGGCGTTTTTAAAAAATAATAACAGGCTTTTTACTTAGTCGTTTGTATCTTTGTAAAACCTTTCGAGCATGGTGCGGTTATAAATATTAGTTTGTAATGTTACTGTGCAGGTTTTGGTAACTAAAGTTCAGCCTTACCAAAACTGTACTACCCCTTAAAAACTCTAAAAATCATTGTTTTGTATAAATGTTCATACAGCATTGTGCATGTGAGTTTTATTAATATAATAATTTACGGTAAGTAGAATGGCCATGGAACAACCATTACAAAATCATTTTAGTATTTTGAAAAAGTGTACCATAATCATTTGAAATATTTTTTTTAATTATCGAATAAAACTAGGGGCTGCAAGTTTATTCAAAAGGTACTAACAAAATGACCGTCCATCTTACCATTGACCAATACACAGGTATATAGAACTGACCAGCTCGTTGCCATATTTGTTAGTAAACTGACCAGCACGTTGCCATTTTCTATAGACTGACCGGCACGTTGCCATGTTTGATATGACTGACCGGCACATTGCCATTTTTATATAACTGACCAGACATTGCAACTTTTTATGAGTGACTGCTTGTTGTCATTTTCTATATGACTGGCCGCCACGTTTCCATTTGTTATATGACTGACCCGGGCACATTGCCATTATGATATAACTGACCGGCACATTGCCATTTTCTATAGGACTGACCGGCACGTTCCATTTTCTATAGGACTGACCGGCACGTTGCCATTTTCTATATGACTGACCGGCACATTGCCATTTACTATAGGACTGTCCGGCACGTTGCATTTCACTATATAAGTTACCGGCATGTCCGATTATGAATTTGACTGGATCGTTGCCATTTATAGCCCTCTATACTTAGGATTTTTTACTTTGTGAGAGACCGGCACAGTGCTCCTATCATATTATCATACAATTGCAAGATAGACTAGGGTTTAGGGTTAGGGTTAACATATAAGCATTAATTGAATGAACTTTATTTCAAAGGTTCTATGAAAAAAAAAATAGTTCTTCTCTTTTCTTATTAGAGTACGATGAGTACTAGTATGGAGTTATCACTAAACAACTGTGAATCATGGACCAGTTTGCTCGGGCCAATGAATCGGAATTTTGCGTAAACACCCTTGTCCGAGCTTTGGCGATTACGGCCATAGACATACCTTGGGAGGGGGGGGGGGGGCATACCTCCCCTCCTTTGGATGAAAATGGCTGGTTCGGGGTTTCAAATCCCCATCCCCTCTACACAATTAAAGTGGTTTCGACCATCATAACCAAAAGAAGAATATTCATCGACTTTCACCCGCCTCGAAAAACAAATGTCCAAAGTCTCGGCCTCGAAATATTTTAACGAATTTTGGACGCGGCTTCTAAATATCCCGAAGAATGTTCATCGGACACAAGCCCCTGAAACAAAATTCACCGACACCCAACACCCTTAACACAATTGTCACCGACACTCCTCCCTGGAGAATAATTCTTTACCGACAAACCTCCCCCACCCCTCGACATTGTTTTCTTAGTTTTCATGATTATTATCATCATCATTAGTTTGATTATAATTTATATTATTAGTATCATTATTATTGAGTTTGTATCACTCACCGGGCTGAGAGACTGTCAACTTTCTGCAGGTTGTGCTGCTCTACTGGAAGGACAAATAAGAAATTGTTTAAATAAGTAAAATGCAAGTGTTACATGTTTGATAAGTTTTAAATTCTACTTAGATAGAATCAACTATGCTCTACCTGCGTATTAGAGTATAGGTAGATGCATTTTCCTGAAAAGTAAAAATGTGTGTGGTACATAACATATTTAGCAGAACGTTATTAAAAGGCAGCATACAAGATTTTGCTGTACTCTTCTTAATCTGTTGAAAATGCTTAAATGTTTGTTATGTTGTTGTTATTGATGTTATGCATGGATTTGCTGCAGGAGGTGGGGGAGGGGGTATCATTCACTGCAATTTGTTAGCACAATCATCATGACATCTTACTCTATGTATAACTACTCCATCTTTATAATGATTATGATGTGACATACCACAAAGAAAGATTGTTTAACCAACCATCCGTATACACGAATGATCACAGTATGATTATTAATATCTTAGAGGTTGAGACATAATTTTAAGATACTCTTGTAACTGCACACACGCATATCACGTATACCTTGTTGTAGACGTGGCCACTTGTCCCTGTACGATCACATTGCCTTGAACATGACCTGCAATCGTAACGTTGACATTGGCGCCTGTCTGCTGAACATTTTGTCCTGCATAGAAAAGAAAAGAGCAAATAGATATTTGCAATATTGAATAATTATATACATGTATATGCACTTGATCCTTCTTAGATTCATATGATTGTGAAATTGGTAGATAATTCAGTTTTCACACAATCAACTTACACATAACAATATAAAGTTGCTATAGTTTGAAATTAACATTTTAAACATATAATTATGTAATATGTTGTACACGTAACAACAAACTCTCCTTTATATAGTCGATTCCAATTTAAAGTGTACACGGCCAGATGTTTAGGTTCAAACTTAAAATTACTTTGAATATTAAGTCCGTTTGCACACGTTACGTAGATATGTCAACAATACCATACAGTGCCCTCACTTATCTTTCTGATGAGCCAACTAATGGCCTGGAGAAGTGAATGTTATTTTTGTCTAATGTTGCTTACGAATAAGATTCATTACTTAAAAAGTATGATTTAAAAAATGCCAATCATGGAAACGTGTTATCATTATCTTTACCAATGAGATTTCATTTGAATACCTGTCTGAGGATCGGTATGAGGGCCAGGGTTGGTTTCGATGTCTCCTGCCATCATAAGGTGGAGTTTGGAGTTGAACAGCTTCCACAGGCATCGGCATTGGCACCATGTCAGGCTCGCACAGGATGTAAAACATGAGTCATGAGTCTGTTGAATTGGTATTAAAAAAGGTTACAGTCCGTTATTCCGAAGGTTCGTTATTCCGAAGGTTCTTTATTCCGAAGGTTCGTTATTCCGAATGTTCGCTATTCCTAAATGAAATCGGGTTCGTTATTCCGAAGGTTCGTTATTCCGAAAATGAATTAGGGTTCGTTAATCCGAAAATGAAATAGGGTGTGTGTGTGTGTGTTTGTGTGTGTGTGTGTGTGTGTGTGTGTGTGTGTGTGTGTGTGCACTGGCGTAGTGGTGGGGGGGGGGGGGGGGTGGGGTCATGGGCCCCCCTCCCAAATCAATTTAAATCATGGCTTTTATCTATTTTTATTGGAAAAGAGAGTAAAAACTCAGATTGCACAGTTTCAATTTTAAAAATGCCAAAGCTCCCTAACGGGGGGGGGGGGGGGGGGGGGGGGGGGGGTTGGGGACCACACCCCCCCCCCCCCCCTGCCCTTAGTTGCTATTTTATGATGCAATACATACAATTCAGACAAATAAAATGTGATTTTGGACTGATATCAAGCAGCAAAATCTAACTTTATGACATAATTATAATTATATCAAATTGATTTTGGTTTTTATTTCATGTTTGTTTACATGAGAAAGATATAAATATATATATCTCATTCTTATTGCACTGTTTTACAAAAGAAAAATAAAATACAGTTTGACTAGAATTGCAAAAGCCACCCTTGCCCCCCCCCCCCCCCCCCCCTCTCCCTTATCCCCCACCCCCCATGCAGCCATGGCAATTAGAGTAAGATTTATCCCCTTTCCCAAGTCCACACTGCTCAAAATCAAATCAACTCAATTCTTTTCTACGTCGGATTTATTTAATTTTCGGATTAACGAACCCTATTTCATTTTAGGACTAACGAACCCGATTTTATTTTCGGATAAACGAACCTTCGGAATAACGAACCTTCGGAATAACGAACCTTCGGAATAACGAACCTTCGGAATAACTGAACCTTCGGAATAACGAACCTTCGGAATAACGGACTGTAACCTTTTTAATACCAATTCAACAGGGTAAGAGGAAACCGCTTTAATTCCAATTAGATTAGGAAGATCCGGAAAAATGTTACCTATACTAGTCACTTTACCTTGCGAGCGATCACCGAACTGATGCAGCTTTTGTTCAACATTATTAAAAAAACATATTCATTATAGAAACTGACCGGCTTATAATATGACTGCAATTTTATAAACAAAGAAAATGGGCTATATTGGATATATTTCTTTGGCAATAACCAATTTTTTTTAACAAAACAAATATTTGTGTATGTTAAACTTTTCGATAGCAGTTAAACACAATGTGGAAACATGAATGTTTACCTGCTTGGCAAGTCCAAATATCGCAGGTGTCCTGGCTGCTGCAAAGACCGCCGCTTTGCAAGAAGATCCAGCTCCATGAGAATCCAGTCTTGAAGAACTAGTGATGTTTTGGTGGGATGGGGGTGTCGTACTGATGGCGCATGATAAGGGTATTGAATTTATTTTAAAGCAGGGAGAATTCAGTCTTGAAGACTTTCCAACTGCAGAATGGTGAAATGGTGAGTTGTCGTATGATGCAGCTGCTGACTGGATTGACCAGACAGGAGAGTTAAGCATTGATGTTCTGGCTGAACGTCTATCGAATGAATCTCCAGTGTCATTTAGGTTAGGGACCAGCCCCTCACTCATTCTCAGCAAACAAACCAATGTCAGCAATGTTACCAGAATAAGTACAACCACATAGTCTAGGCTCCTTGGTTCATGGCTTTCATTTTTCTGGTCATTCTCCTGAGAAACCTTGGAGCTGGATTGCTGCTGTCTCTTCCCCTTTGTCCTTGACTGATGAATGCCTGTGCATCCTTTATTGTCATCGCTCTGAGTCCGAGGAAAGAATCTCCAATCCTGATTCTCCACTCACACAGAGAGACAGGCATGCTGGCAGAGAAGTCACATCAAAGGACCTAGGTGTGAATGCGATCTCCTTTACTTTTCCTGTATGCAGAAGGAGAAAGGTTTCCGAAAATGTATCATACGATATACCATTGTATAAGTATATCAATAATTAAAGATCAGTGATTGTTTATTTAGGTTATTATTCCTCCTTGTTGTTCTGTACCATGTTTGAGGGACGTTGATACGATACTGATACTTTGCCTGAGAGTATTACATTAAGCCTATTTTCACATTTTATTGGAGGAGGCATCATAATATCGATTTCGTTGTATAAATACGGTATTCTTGACTTGCTATATTAATTGTTTGATATTCACGTTGTAACGTAATATAAAAATGAATTTGCTTATACGTTTCTGGTTTTGTTCGTTATTTTGTGTTAGTTGGTTGTGCTTATAATATATACAGTTATCACAATTACTGTAGGCGACTGTAATGGTAACACGAAAATAATGTATACAGATTGTCCCCAGAAAGAACGAAACCAGGTTTCATGGCAGAAATGTTCTGTCATAATGAATAATTTCTTTAATAATATGTACATGTCTGAAAAGCTCTGTTTCTCTCCTTTTATTTGATGTACAACTTATGGCACATAGTTCACGCATGACTGAATTAGAACAATTAAAGTGGTGTTACCAAAATTCTATTTGCACGCAGAAATTCGCAAGATTAGCTGAGTTTTTAGGTAGAAAACGTACCTATAGCAAAACCCCGGGTCCCCCGACTGCATACAAAGTCATATGTTATATCTGTCATATGACACCTCATGCAGCCAAAATAAACGAATTATGCCAGAAAACAAGTACAATGAAATTGCCTGATTTCTGTCCAAATGAGAGATAGTTGAGTAAGAAGTCGCCCAGCTTTCTTGACTAAGCAGATGACAATGGACTTGATGCATGAGTGAATTTACACAAACATGGGGATCCAGGAAAACATGGGAAATATGCTAGCTATGGACAATGGACTAAGTTGGGCTAACGATCAAGCATGTTTTAATTGTACTCGTTCTCTGGCATAACTAAATTATTTTTTAATCATGAAGTGCCATATAGAAGATAAAAACTATGAATTTGTATGTAGTCTTTGTATTTTTTTTCAAAATAAGCATATATACTGCCGTTAAAACTCACCCAAACAATTCACCAAAACTTGCAATTTCTGCGTGCAAATGGAATCTTGGTAACACCACTTTCCTTTGTTCTAATTCAGCAATGCTTGAATTATGTGCCATAAGGTTCGTTATTCTGAAAAACGCAAATTTCCTATACCTGAGTGTTCGTTAATCCAAAAATGAAATAGGGTTCGTTAATCCGAACATTTGTTGCATTATTCCGAAGGTTCGTTATTCCGAAGGTTCGTTATTCTGAAGGTTCGCTATTCCTAAAATTAAATCGGTTCGTTATTCCGAAGGTTCGTTTATTCCGAAGGTTCTTTATTCCGAAGGTTCGTTATTCCGAAGGTTCGCTATTCCTAAAATGAAATCGGGTTCGTTATTCCGAAGGTTCGTTATTCCGAAGGTTCGTTATTCCGAAGGTTCGTTATTCCGAAGGTTTGCTATTCCTAAAATGAAATCGGTGTTCGTTATTCCGAAGGTTCGTTAGTCCGAAAAAGAATTAGGGTTCTTTAATCCGAAAATGAAATAGGGATTGCCGTCGAGTTGTGTGTGTGTATGTATATGTGTGTGTGTGTGTGTGTGTGTGTGTGTGTGTGTGTGTGTGTGTGTGTGTGTGCGTGTGTGTGTGTTCGTGTGTGTGTGTGTGTGCACTGGCGTACTGGTGGGGTGGGGGGTGTCCATGGGCCTTCCTCCCAAATCAATTTAAATCATGGCTTTTATCTAATTCGATTGGAAAAGAGAGTAAAGGCGCCGTCAAACCAAGTCCGACACGTCGACACCACGACACGACAAAACGACATGCTCACGACACAACAAAATCGATAATGTACAAACTCTATTTACCCGTCACACCGAACACGACATCGTGTCGTGTGTCGTGCCTGTGTCGTGATGGGATTTTTTTGTCGTGTCATCGAATCGCTCCGAGAGCGATTTTTCCAGCACGACACACGACACTTTTGGACTTTTGGCCAATCAGAGTCGAGTATTCATGCAAGTCTGTCTTTCGGCCAAAAATATGTCAAGAAATTCCCACCAGCGATGAATTGTCTATGGACTTTACGTGTGAACGAGGAATTGCACGACTGTCAAATCCACATGAAGATTGGACATTTGTTGGCCATATTTGCTGCGATGGAAGGTAAATATTTAAAAATATCATGTGTATTATAGACCATCCTAGGTAAATATTATAAATGTATTACTCATTTGGGGCGCCCAAATTGATAAGAAGTAATGTTATTTGCCACAATCATATAATCGGGATTTCCATAGTACCATGCGTGGTCAAATATGTTGTGAAAACAATGGACAGTCAACACAGCACTGTTTACTTCGCTCTTTCACTGTAATTTCACTTCTTTTGGAACATAACTGTGATTATTTACAACGTTCTACGTATATTTGAGATCTTGTGACAAATCATTATTTGACTTTGTTGTTCACTGACACTAAATTGTATACTCGGTGAGTCTAACCGAGAATTCAGAGAGTGAGACTGGAGTCCTGACGTCTCTAGTCTGACTCTGAGAGACCGAGTGATACTCAGTGATAGTGATATTATAATAAGTGGTATTAATTATGAATGATTTGGCCTCAGTAATAACTTATATTTTAAGTTTGGCCCTGCCTTGGGCGTGGGCTTTAGCATGCTTGACTGATCGTGCACAGATCACAATGAAATAAGCCTAGGGGCTAGGTAGGTAGGTGAACTGAATGAAAGTCTAGGCCTAGCCCTAGGTCTAACTAGTCTTGCATAGCTAGGCTAGCTAGACTCTAGTCCTGGACCTGGTCGAGTCACAAAGGTCGAAGTGTATGAGTTTATGACTCTGTATCTGTACTCTGTAGCTTTGGGCTTGATGATAGCGTGGTCTTAACAATCATTTAAGACCATCTCAAGTCATTGATTAGTAGTCGTGGTTTAAAAATAAAATGATATTTTTACAATCTATCTACAGTTCTACACCATGGCACGCGACAGAGACAGGCGTATGCATTGTGACTAGACCCGGTCTAGTAAGGCCAGGACTCGGTTCCCTAGCAATGCCTTATTTCTGTGCGTCATGCATGCCAAACTTATCTGGGCCAAATAATTCAAAATCATCAGGTAGAACTAGAAGTACTAAAGCTAAAATAAGGCTATTTAGTTCAGAGGATTTAAGAATTATGTGTATAGTGTATTAGTGTTAATGGTGTTAAGTTTGTACTTGATACAATCCCTTATATAATTTATTTTTTCATTAGCAAGGCATGGGTAATAATTCTCTGTTCATTTCTTTCTTTCATCAACTGGTTACAATCTAGTTAGACATCCTCCATCCAGTGCCTGTCTTGACGAAGGAACACCAGGGAAAACCTTTGAGAAGTTGTTCTACATGGACAGCACTTGGACCAACCATTTACAATCTATACAGTAAGTTTGGTAAAACATGTAGATATAGTTGACACATGCCTTGAAGATGAATTGCCATTTGTCAGTACAATATTATGCACATTTCATTGCTCAAATTCAAATTTCATCTGCATAATTCAGGGTACAAATTGATATCTAACATGGGAGTTTGATATATTTTGTGTCTGTTTGGTGATGCACTTATAGCACAGTGGTGTAGCCTGGTCCAACTGATTCATGATTGCAAGCACACTACACATTTTTTGTTTTTGTTACCGTATTGCACCACCCCCCCCCCCCCCCCCTCAGTAAAGGGGGGGGGGGCAATGTTCCGCCAGAGCTACACCACTTATGTTTGCAATTTTAAAATAAAAGTGATATCAACTTATGTGTGTTTTTTCTTTATCTTTATTTTCAGTTGTGTTGAAGGATCTGGATTGTATGGTGACTGTCTGAAGTAATCAATGTACCAAGATCTAAAGCAGCTTGAGTTCTCCTTGTAAAATTAAAATACTGTAGTTTTTATGTCTTGCATCATACAAGGTATGTAAACTATGATGTAGGATGGTTACTTAAGTAACGTTTGACTGATACTAAACTATCCCTTAAACAAGAGATAAAGTAAATAATGCATGATCAGTCTTACTTTATTTCTTCTTAATAGGAACATGGACTTAACATAAGATATGTGTACATGTGGGAATTCTTAAACTACATTAGTATTTCTGGAAGAGAGCTCTTGAGTGCACATGTTTTAAAATTTCAAGCATAAAGAATGTAATGGTCATGTTTTCAAACGGACTATAACATTTGAGATGTGTGTTTCTCAGAGGGACTCGGATGGGAATGTCCCACAGTGGTAAATACCCAATGTGAAATTGCCAACATATTGTTATAAATCTTTTTAGATTGCCATTCAGTTAAATGAGGAAGCTCATTTTTGGGGAGTAAGACACTTAACTGGTTTTACTTTAAAGGGACTTAGTATTATTGCCCAAATTTTCAAATTCCAATTGGAATTTTAACGGAACCTTCACTCCTACCTTGTTTTATTCGTATTAACAATAAAAGCATGGGACAGGGTTCAAATTTTCATTGCGTTAAAAAGATATTTATAATTGAAGTTTTCAGATGTTCAATTATCCACTGTTAAAACCATGTTACAAAGTGAGTGAAATGAGTTAGTGAATTATATCACTTTGCAATTTGCTTATTACTCAGCCATGTAATGTACATACACATTTTATTAACCATGACCATGCATCAATTTTTGCACTTTTCAACAAAATAACTATATCCCTTTAAATAATGTATGTTCTTCTAAATGTCACACCATTCTGTTATATTTATATTTCACAATTTTATATTGTAAATGTATTTTAAATGCAGCATGTGTGGCTGCCAAATATTGGTGTTTAATAATGGAAAATTCTTAATTTAATCACATATAATTCAGAAGAATTCATATGACTGAAGTCTAAGATATAAGTTTTGGCGAAACTAATGGATTACTTTTAGACTTAAATATGAGAGCCCCCTGAATTGCATTTTTATATTATTATGATACTAATATTTCCTTTGAATTCCAGTAGGCTAGCTCTCCTTTTTAAGTATTAAATGTCATCGAGCATTCAAGGAGGACGTTTCAAAACATTAGTTGTATAATATTTTGTTCAGGTTGCAAGCTGAAAGGCTAATGTAAGATTTTAAAGCCTTTCACTGTTGAGTAGTCATGGTGAAGAGATACTAAGGTAAACTCCTTTATATCAATATTCCATTTATAACATTATGCGACTGTCTTTAGAAAATAGGAAATGTATGCTTTCTGTAATGGTTTGGTTACAAACGGGAAAAGGTATCTGGATCAGTATGATGTTTATTTTCTTGTTACAATACAATGTTGTGTCGTTGGAACTTGGTTGATTGTTAGACACTTGAGATTAGTACTACTTGAGATAAATGGAGGATTTTTATAAACAAACTCTATGATTATATAATATAATATTGACTTTCTTCAAAGTATTCTTTCAAACAGACACAATGGAACACAGTCATAACTCATATAATTTTAGAGTATTTGCTCAATCAATGATTATTATAATTAATGTTAATATATTAGTGTTATTCTTATGTTCTGTACGTACTTGATTTTATTTCAAGAGAGTGAGATTTCCCATAATTGTTCTTCTACAAAAGATATATTTTTGATTAATATATTAAAGGATTGATGTTTAAACAAATATTTTCTGTTTACTTCATGATTTTTTGTTATTATAATACTATTACACTTTTTATTTGAAACGAACAGAATGATCTTTGTAAAAATTACATTAATGAATGTGCATAAAATGTATTTACATATCGTGTGTTTAGTAGAACTTAGTTCAAAATGGCGCTAAATCCACTTCTATTTTTTTTTCATAGGCATGTATGCAAAGTTTGTCAAAGAATCCTGCTCTTCAGTCTCCAAAGTTATAATAGTGAATTTAGCGCCTTTTGGAAGCTCGTGAGTGTGTGTTGGTGTGTGCGTGTTTGTCTATGTGTGTGTGTGTTTATGCGTGTGTGCGTGTGTGTGTGTGTGTGTGTGTGTATGTGTGTTTGTGTATGTGTAAATGAATAATGTCCTAGCTAGAGAGTAAGCATATTGGATTCATTTTCCTTTTGTTTTACTGATTTGTTTGGATGGGGGGGGGGGGGGGGCGAGGAATGAGTAGAATATAAACTCACGTAATACTATACTTAGGGTCATTACACATATCATAAGCACCCCCCCCCCCCCCCCCCCCCCATATCCCCCACAAAGAAAAGAGAAGAAGAAAGAAGTGGAGGGCTGTGTGTGTGTGTGGGGGGGGGGGGGGGGGTCAGGGGGGCTTTAAAAAGAACCATATTTTATTTCAAAGGCGCTCCAGAATCATGCCTGGTGTTTCCTCCGCCCCTATATTAGTCCGTGGGCCAGAGGGGTCTACCGGTGACCCCCCCTATGATCCTCCGACTTGGGTGTCATTTTGTCCATTGATATGTCTAATGTTAGAAACAAAATGTTCCCAAGAAAAAAACTCATTTGCACTATGTTTTTTTACTACTTTTTTGGAGGTATGTAAAAATAGCACTTTTTCCTTTTTTGCTGCATTTTTTAGGGTTGGTGAAAATTGAGATTGCATTAAATGCTCTAATTTCATAATGGCTCGGTCTGTATCAACTAAACTTTACTGATACATATGTTTACATATGCATAAGACACAGAAAAAGTTTCATGGTCATAGTTGATTAGCTTCATATAATTATGACGTCATCAAATTTGCATATAAAAAATAATGGGAATTTCATTAAACAAAACGGTCAAAAAAACAATGTTCATGAGAACAGTTTATTTTGTTCACCGTGAAAATTATGATAATGAGCTGAAACTTATGTTGTATATTTCTAAAAGTATACTAAGATCAGAAATGGTGTAATCCTTTGAATATAATGTACACAAATTACGTTTTTTGTTACGTAATCACCACGCGTCATATGCAGTTTTAAGGCATATGATGGCCATGTAGAGTAGGGCCGAAGTCGGTACATATTGATTCCTCTTTTATTTCTTTATTTGAGGACCAATCACTCTCATATTTGGCACATATGTAAAACTAGTAGGGCTCTTTAGTTTGCAATAGTTAGAATTTCAAAAGGTCAGCATATGAGGGCGCTATTTACTAAAATTTGATAAAAACCTACAAAATC
>JBAMJV010006675.1:0-90000 GCA_037951105.1 Echinarachnius parma
TGTTTCACCTTAAACAAGTCTTATTTAGCATTTTAATTGGCAATATCTATTAAGTAATTAATTATGATTTCGTGAATGCGTAGTGTGATCTTTCACCTGGTAGTAGAGCAGGTCGGGCGTGTCTTGGTCAACGGTCCAGGTAAGTGTCGCCGGTTCTCCTGGCTCGCACGTCCTCTGGAGGGTCCTCTTGTAAGACTCGAACGTGTCGTATGACCCGGTGTCACCGGTGGTGGGGGTATTCTCCCACTGGCACAGCGGTCCCTCTACAAACAAAATAATGTTGCATTATATCACTAAATTATTGAATGTACACCCAAAAACTTTGTAAAATTCAACCGAAATCAATTGGAGCTTTCACATTTATTTTGTACATTGTTATTTGGCTATAACAGAAGAATGACATGGGTTTGACTATGGAGACTTTTATAATTGAATGAAAGGTTTAGACATAATGTGGAAAAATAAGAACGTATACATTACCTTCTGGTCCTGCATAAATCGTTTCGGCCTGTAATAGATAAAAAAATTGAAATAAATACAAAATAGAATCAGGCGCTTAGACAAACACGAGGACAATAAGTGTATGAACTAGTCGTATATACAATACAGTTATTTCAATTTGTGTCTATATATAATTAAAAACCTTTACGTATTACAAGGCTACTGTATACGGTCCGTTACGTTTTTATATAAAACTTCGAAAAAGGGTCATGTTTTTAAGATGTGTATGAAATAAAATTTAAAAAATAATAATAATTGCAACAGCTTGCCATCCTAAACATGGACATCAAAAACAACCCACTAAACAAATCCACACGTACGCACACGTGGTAATAATACAGAAAACATTACTTATAGCGATTCCCATTTCTACCAATCGTGCCTCTTATAATTCCGCTTTGTTTAGCAGTTTGGTTTAATTGGTAATTTAGGAGAAAACCTGCCCTACAGCCCATGTTGATATGACGTTGTGGTTGACAAATTGTATAAGGGACATTTTTTTCAAGGGGGGGGGGGGGGGGGGTGTCGGTGAAGATTTGTCGAAGCCAAGACCGAGATCCGTCAAAAATGAAAGGTGAAGATTTGTCGAAGCCAAGACCGAGATCCGTCAAAAATGAAACCACTTGGTTTTCGGGGGCCAAGACCATTGGTTATGATGGTCGATACCACTCAAAATTGGCCTCGAGACCACTTAAATTTTTGTAAAGGGGGGGGGGGGGGGTTTAAAGCCCCCAAAACAGCCCTTTTTCATCAATGGTGGGGGGGGGGGGGGGGTTGAACCCCCCCCCTCCCCCGGTAACGCCTATGATCTATGATAACTTACGCTTTGTTGAGTCGGAGTAAGTTGTGCGTAGCCCCCCAGCTCGCTGTCCGTGATGTAGAAGGGATGATAGTTCCCGGAAACGGCGGAATTGTTCCCGCCGCTCACCAGGAAGGTGTACGTGCGGTTTCTCCTCACGGTGATTTCCGGGATGAGAAACCCGTTGATGAACCAGGCGATGCCCCATCCAACTCGTCCTAGGACGATACAGTTAGATTGAATGGATCAATATACATAGATGGGGAGCAAACAAAGTATTGACTGTATATAGTGGGATTCGAACTAGCGACATTTCGGATAGCAGTTCTGCCTCTCGGTCAGCAGAGCAAAATTACAGCCATTCGTTAGTGGTTTTCCCAAATGGCAACTATCAATAAATGAATGATATACATCAACCATGATGAGCGATCCTATATTAGCCCCTTCCCCACAATACCGGTATATGTATCGTTGTGGTGTCCACCCCATTTCCGAAACAAAATGATTCCTTATCAAACAAATCAACGACTATACCACGTTGACCTATTTAAAAATAATTATATACTCCACGGGCGTCGATCTGTCATTGATACCCATTGATCAGGGGGGATGATCCATTCATCCATCCCCCCCTGATGAATGGGTATTACGTAAATATCGACGCCCATGATATACTCCTTTTACATAATATATATAAATGCAGGTCATTTGAATACGGGGAGGCACGGAACGCAGAGGAAATGAAACACCAATAGACGGAGTTTGATATTATAGGTTTTCCCAGTCATTTTAACACTATTGTCATTCAATTTCATTAATTCGTCATTCAAATTCGTCCCGAGGAACCACCAGAACGGAAATCCCAACTTCAATTTCGTCTTTTGTCGATCAATTTCGTCAAAGATCACACAATTTAGTCATTAGGCACACATTTTCGTCAATTGCAAATCAAATTCGTCGGTCACAGTTGCTGAACACATAAAAGTGAAAGCAATTTCGTCAATTGGCAACCAATTTCTTCAAAGCTCTATTCAAATTCGTCGCATGGTATAGCCTTATATGCCTCTCTGTGTCATGACTATATAGATGGTGTAGGTGGTTAGATTGGAATGTATGTGTGTGTATGTATGTATGTGCGCGTGTGTGTGTGTACATAATATTTAATATTGTTTACTATTATTTCTACCGTATGTTTGTCTTGAAAAAGAATTTAATGCAATTTGCTGTCAACGTGCTTTTGTGCGTGTTGGTGTGCACACATGCATATGTGCAAATGTATGTGTGTAAGTGTGTGCATATGTGTTGTGCGTGTGAGTTTGTTTTCGAGTGTATACATGTGTATGTTACCCCCTAATTGATTAATGTTACAATTAGCAGTTATATAAAGACAATATAGAACAGAACATTACAGTGTATATACATTGGACGAATTTGAATAGAGTTTTGACGAAATTGGTTGCCAATTGACGAAATTGCTTTCGCTTTTTTGTGTTCAACAACTGTGACCGACGAATTTGATTTGCAATTGACGAAAATGTGTGCCTAATGACTAAATTGTGTGATCTTTGACGAAATTGATCGACAAAAGACGAAATTGAAGTTGGGATTTCCGCTCTGGTGGTTCCTCGGGACGAGTTTGAATAGTGTTAAAATGAATGGGAAAACCTATATTATAATCTTCAGAATTGAAGGAGGCAGTTAACTACGAAGAAGAAAGAAGAAGAAGAAGAAGACCTACCTGTGATCGCATCATAGCCCCTGGGTCCGCCAGACAGTCCCATCTCGACAGTGAAAGTGGCGTCATCCAGCTCTTCAATCCAGGGGATGGTCCATCCGTCGACGACCGGTTCGACGGTGGCTCCCTGGTTCAACCCCGGACAGGTCGAACTGACTTTTCCGAAATCGATGGTTAAGGATGATCCGGCTAAATGTGTCCGTGTATAGATTGAAGAAAGATAATGTGCGATCACCGTAATTTCCATCATTACATGCATTGAAGGGCCATTCTTGGTCACGTGTGTGACCCAAAATATGAACATTTTTGAAATAGAATGCTAATATTTCAGTAAGTATAGGAGGTGTGATGATGTGAACTTCATATATGACTTGCATATGTTGAAGTCTGTCAAGTGTAACACAAAATATTTTATTAGGATTACGTTACCCAAGGACAGAGGTCAAATGGCATCGGTCACGTGTGTGACTTTGCACGGGAGCATTTTTGAAGAAACTTTTAAAAACTCAATTTCACTTTGAAAATACTGTGAGATATGAAAAGCTCAAATGTTAATATTAGTATCAGACAACAGATATATATCTGTAAGTAAGAAAATGGTACAAAAAATAAATAAACTCAAACAATTTTTTTTTAATGTATGTTATTGTATGGGGATGTCTGGGTCACGTGTGTGACATACTGTACAATGTGAATGGAAATGGGAATTTTACAAATATTAGGTTTAGATAGTAACATGAAGTTCAATTGTCACAAAATTGGTATCAACATGTACAGGAGAGTAAGAGGAATGAGCTAGCTTGATTATTTTTGGAGTTATTAATTTTTTTTAAATATTGAATTATGCAAATTTATGCAAATGAGTAATGAATTTTCAATATTTCGTATAAAACATATATTTTATAAAACCTTAGATATTGATCTTTCTAATAATGGAATAAAACAACAGAAAAAAAACCTTTATTTTTTCCAAAAAAGTTTCACTTTTCAAAGAATGGCCCTGAAGATGTAAGTGCAACATTTACATGTGAATATTTTACACATTCCGCGATTCTTAAATTTGCAATATAGTATGTTAAATAATGTATTCGATACCTCAAATTGCGCTTCCCAACTTGATGGTAATTAACATTTATAGTCAGCTATGCTATAATAATGACTATTTCAAAAAATCCATTAGTATAATAGTTGTCCACGGTTACTCTCGTATATATATTTGCTTAATATCAGCTAAAACCTAATTTACATAATAGTCTATTAAGATAAGTAGGAGGGAAGTGATTGAAAGTCCAATTACAACGATTGAGTGCTTACGAGTTGCTCGTTGTGTGTTATGGTACGCCACCCTGCCGTCTGCGTTGATCAATCCTCGCGCCCAGATGACAGAAGTTGGCCCGGATGTATCAATCGGCTTGTCATACACAGCATCTACATAGCAGTGAATGGTATATAAATATATATATAGATAAATAGATAGATAGATAGATAGATAGATAGATAGATAGATAGATAGATAGATAGATAGATAGATAGATAGATAGATAGATAGTTAGTTAGATAGATAGAGAGAGAGGTCTGGAGAGGGCGGAATGCTTTCATGGTAATATCAATGCGATATCAATTCGCGTATTGTAAAGTCTTTCGAGAGAAACATTATCGTCGCTATTAAACTGCTAACCTTTTGTCCTATTTTGATAAGTGAACAGTCCTCGTATCGCTTTACTAATATATGAATGTCATACCCTAGGGGAATATTCGATTCTTCTATATACATGATATAGCGGACATTGAAAACTCAATTAAAATTACAGTACGCATTAACTATTATTCAGCGAATGTTTAATCCTTGGATGGCGCTGATTCAAAATGTCAGTACAATAAAAATGGAATTTCATTTTGCCTCCTATCATTTCCTCACGCCTTGTGTAAATAGATGGGAACTACCACCATAAAATTATACAAATACATGAGGAATTGAATTCAATAACTCGACGACATTATCAACGTTGAGGTCCTAATATGCAACCGAATGGTGTATCTCCATAACGATTTTCTAAAACGAAATAAACCAACATCGAAACGTGTTATTATTGTGGTTATGGAATGTCTATTTACACACGAACAATGGAAGGACGTTTTTTATCAAAACATCACGCACATCATTTATCGCAAAATTAAATAGCGTTACAAAAGCGCACCACCATTAAAATACTATTTATATGACAATTAA
This sequence comes from Echinarachnius parma, assembly GCA_037951105.1. Lineage (NCBI taxonomy): Eukaryota > Metazoa > Echinodermata > Echinoidea > Clypeasteroida > Echinarachniidae > Echinarachnius > Echinarachnius parma. The sequence continues at coordinate 5,266 of JBAMJV010006675.1, forward strand.
TCATAAATTGTGCAGACGATACAAGAAGCATATCAAATAATGATACAAACACATAAGACTGTGACTTATGATGCAATATTTAAATCATTTCTATATGAAATATATTCATTTTCTTTGACCGACACAAGAGATAACCTTGAGCAAAATGGAAATAATTACATATTTCCAATCATAGCAAAATATAATTTCCGGTAGTATTGTAAATTTCACAGTAGATTGAGCCAATAACAAAATAGTTATGCACACAATAGTTAAAATATTAAATGTATATAAAAATAATAAGTTAAAATTAATGTGTATGTATGTGTGTAACAAACCATTCGAATTTTAATTGGATGACGTAATATGAAAAATAAGGAAATCATCGCAAAATGAAGAACATATATAACTCCCTTTGAGCATAATACAGCCAACAGAAATATCAAAATGCGAGTTGTATGCAATGACTGCTTCACGCCACAAACAAGCAGCAAAAATGCACACCAATTGTGTGCCCTTACTGAAGGTCTTTAAACTTTCAACAGTATAAAGTGCTCAAATGCATTGTACATGTACATGACACATTATACTGCAATGTAATGCTTCTGAAACGGATTCTGGGGTACCCACTTGCCGCGGTTTGATTTGATTCGAACCGTCAAACTTCGTATTGAGAGACGAAGGCTCAAACCAGCACACCACGACAACACTTCCACTAGTAAGGTTACGAGAATGAAGATTATGGAGTACCGAAGTGTGATATTATCATTGTCATGTTTGATGGTTTAAAATTAATATTGTCAGACACTTTCCATTTATAACCGGTTGCTAATAAAACAAATTAAAAGGCAATCGTCCAGCTTCGACTAACTATCAAAAACCGAAACCAAATGACAAAATTGTTTAGAACTATTTATATGGTCTAACAAAAGGATGCGATGTCATCACTTCGGTGCTCTATACGCCCCACTATACAGGGTGGCCCCCAAAAAACGGAACGGGGCATTTCCCAAAATATAGTAACAGAATGATTATGTCCATCGGATAGGGTGTCTTTTCGAATGAAAAACGTGTACAGTAGTTTTTGTTTTAGGGCGCTGTGAGTGACACCATGTCAGGTTCCCATTTTTGTCAATTTTTACCAAGTCAGTGTCTGATAAATCGCACTTACTGCCCGTCATAGCATCGAACAACGAGCAATACGCGCGCCATTGTTAATATGCATTCAGCTGTGTATCGAGAGAATGGGCATATTTGTTCGATGCTATGACGGGCAGGACGAGCGATTTATCAAGCACTGACTTGGTAAAAATTGACCAAAATGGGAACCTGACATGGTGTCCCTCACAGCGCCCTATAACAAAAACTATACAACCAAAATGACTGTATCGTTTTTCATTGGAAAAGACACCCTATCCGATGGACATAATTATTTTGTAACTATATTTTGGGAAGTGCCCCGTTCCGTTTTTTGGGGGCCACCCTGTATAAATTACAGAAGGAGTGATGACACATTTTTGTTTATAAAATAGTTATGGTTCAAAACAACTTTTGTCCTTCGATTCGAGCTTTTGTTAGTGGGTTGGAGCTGAATGATTGCCTTCTTAGCAACCGCTTTATTGTCATACATTTATGGCTTACCTGACATTTTTAAACTACATGTATTACCCATGGCAATTAATATATGTGACGTCGCACTTCGGTACTCTCTCTAAATTGATATTATACGTACCTGTCGCGTTTAGCGGCCTGCGATACACGATGGTGGTGACGCCATTCATCACGTACGATTCGACCAGTGTGACGTCATTGGTGGCCCCGAAGATTGTATCGTCGCAGGCTCCGGAATTACTCTGGGGTGCGCACTGAATATAAAAGCGATAATACAAAAATAAAAACAATCAAACCTGCTGAACTAGCGACCACCTGTGTACAACGATTACCTGTCTAGAAATGAAAGTGCACTGATGTTGCTTCCTAGGAAACATTGTGCCTGTTAATGAACCCGACTGTATAGAGACCGCCTGTCTATAAAGACCATCTTGTCTGGTAAAGAGAGTCATATACAAGAGGAGGCACATTATTGTACAAGAATGTACATCGGAAACTTGTTTTCTTTATAAGGATACTTTTCCGTATATACGTTTTGGTGGTTAATTGCATTGTTTATGATGAACACAACCCTTTGCAAAGTGTTGGACATCTATTTAATATCAATCGACGTGTGACATTGTGTCGTTCTCTGCGTGGTGGTTGCCTTTAAGGAAATGCGAAATTAATCGTGTAATCCAAAACAGTAAAGGGACAACATGATAAATACATATATCACCTATAATTGCAGCCATAATGTAACAAAAGAATATAGCCTGCAAATCGTCAGAAAAGATGCGAAAATGTTATATGATAAGTGTCAATGATAACGAACCTGAGACTGTCCTTGCAGATAATAGTCGACAACCTGGGCCTCGCCAACGTCATCGATGAAGGCTACGACAACGTCACCCCCAACCATCATCGTGGTCGTTTCAGAGCCGCTGATCCCAAAAGCCGTATACATGCCCTCCTGCGTGATACTTCGGAGCTGGATAACGATGTCGTCCCCGTCGATGAGCCAGCTTACCTGCAACTCATCATCGATCAGCGTCTCGCAATTCGGGAAGCCCTGAAAGTGTGTCAACATCACGATAAGAAAACTAGTTGTGTTAACTCAATTTCGTAAAGGGATCTAGTTACTTTGTTGACATGTGCAGAAAGTGCTATATGGCTGGTAAAATATGTAGTTTTTGTGATTTGATATGTCCTCTGAGTATTGTTTGAACAAAAACGTGTTAAAGGGATAGTTGAGTTCTGGTATAAAGAGAGTACAGTTTTGGTCAAACTAAATGTTAGTAACCAAAACCTGCACCATTACATTACAAACTGATAGTTATAACTCCACCATGCTAGAAAGGAACACAAAATTACTAATGACTAAGTAAAAGGTCTGTTATCATTCAAAAAGAGCCGTTAAAACTCAAGAGGGCGCTCTCTAAACCTTCATCGGTTTCAACCATTTTAGATAAAATATTGTGTATGTGATGTTTTGTTGAAATAGTGATTAGATAGAGAGATAATCAACAACTATTAAAAACCTCTTTTGTACATTTGTGAAAACAGAGGAAGCATTTAAAACAATTTGTTAACGGCTGGTTCATAATTATCGAACAAATGTGGGGCCCCATATTTATTACAAATGGTTATGTTCTTGGATATTTTAGCCATTTCTGAACCGATTTTGATCAAATAAAGTTTATTCTGTCATTAAAATTGTATTCATTATCTCACAAAAAATTATTTTGTGTAGCGCCCTCTACACCAAAACTCAACTATCCCTTTAAATGGATGTTATATGGCCGAGTAAAATGCAAATGATATTCCCTCACTCATTGTACTGACTTTGTACACGGTTACGACTATCCAGTGGATAATTAAAACTCTGAACATTTCAATCGTAAATATCTTTTTAACGAAAGGGAAATTTGAAGAAGAAAAAAAACATGTCCCATGCTACTATTGGTAATACGAATACAACACGGTATGAGAGAACAACTATATTTCTAATTAAGTTTTGTGGATTCCGGCAATGTTACTAGATCCCTTTAACCCATTCAGGACTGTTCCCCAAAATACTCGGGCCGGGGTCTATATGGAGCATGTTTATTTTTACCAGAAACAAAATATAGTCATGATAGTATATTGTACGTGTAAGCGGGGTGAAGACAGTGTGAACTCATGTCTTCCTGTATGATGTTTCGGAATTGAAAATAATGTCAGTTTTACTATTATGGACATACCTATCAGATCACAAGAATAAACATTTTTTCCACCATTCATCACTGTTTGCACATTCAACAAAGTTACTAGATCCCTTTAATGGAATCGCTTTTGTTTAACAGCGTAACATTGTCCACATACTGAGAAACAGTAAGATGCCTACCATCATGGGTGGGCTGGAGCACCCCAGTGGTCCGGGTGGTATGTTGAGCTGGCTCATGGCGGGTATGTCCACGTGACCGAAGTCCTGGGTAAAATCGATGCACCAGAGGCCGATGTGCCCGATGTCGAACACGGTCTTGTCATCGGGGAAGGTTAGGGTGATGGTCTCGCCGCTGTACCTCCTGATCACCGTATTGCTGGAGAATCGAATGAGAGTTAAGGATATCAAAATATGGGATTTGATGGCTATCCGATGAGATTATCCTTATGTTGCTATTGATACATAATTATACACAATTATATTTTAATGTTAGTTAGTTACTTAATTAAGTGTTAGACATCTTTTGTAAAATATTTTATATTGTTTATTATACTATTTTACTGCCCTGCGCTGGCAAATATATGCCGGTATCCTGGGATATGTATGACGACGAAATCTCCACCGACAATTAAGGTGAAGTATACTCATTTCCACGATGGAATAAATCAATGCTTAAAGGGATAGTTGAGTATTCGTCAAACTTAACTTTAGTAACCAAAATATGCACCATTACGGTACAAAATAATAGCTATAACTTCTCCATGCTCGAAAAGTATACACAATTACAAACGACTAAGTAAAACCCCTGTTATCATTCAAAAAGAGCCGTTACAACTCAAAGGGGCGCTCTCTAAACAATAATTGGTTTTAGCCATTTTTCATACAAAATTGTGCATTTAATGTTTTGTTAAAATAATGATTCAATAGAGATATCATCAACAACTTTTTAAAAACCTATTAAGATTTTTGTCAAAGTAGTCTTTAAGCATTTTTAAAAAAAATTCTAAAAAAACAAAATATCCCCTGGTGAAGAATTTTTAAATAAAAATATGTTAATGGACATTTTAGCCGTTTCTGAACCGATTTTGTTCAAATAAAGTTCTTTCAAATTTGACAGTCAGTTTTTCATTATCTCACAAACAAATATTTTGTGAAGTGCCCCCCTATACCAAAACTCAACTATCCATTTAACTCATTGATTATGGTTTACGTGAAACTAGTCTTACCGCAACATCATAATATCACTGAGAAGAATGATATCACCCCGGGATATCACATCAATCAGATTTACTACTATTATCACACCATTTACATTAACCACAAAGGCACTTGTTTTATAAACGCCTCAGATCGCTAAAATTGCTATTATTACAACTGATATACGTAATATGAAGAAAAGAAGATGAGCACCGTTTAATGTCATTATATCAAAGATAAAAGTGCAAAATTATCATGGTATCTTACCTGCCAGTTTCGTCGGGGATTGCATAGTCTCCATTGTTATTTGGGTCACCGCCGGTTCCTACCCAGAAATAAGCCGCTGTGCAAACAAATAATAGATACAATCACATGCAAGATATAATTAAGAATCAGGTGGACTAACCTGACATGTCTATATTATATTTGCGCTCTATTACTCTCCTTGCTCTTTTATACCATAACCCTAACCCTCTTATACATGTGATCTCCAATAGTAGCCTTTAAATCCTTCAGTAATGAAATCCTGTTCAGTGATTGGTCTACATAGCGTCATGTGACCAAACATAGCAATGCCTATGGAAAAAATGTGCTATACCGTGACGTCATTTTCATGGTATAGTGCACTATACCATGAAAATGACGTCATAGGCATTCTGTGACTTCGGTCTGAATCATCGACTTAAAGTTACATTTATGGTAAGTGAAAACATTTGTATTATTGTAAGGATATAAAACAAATATATCATGCACTATTTCGAGCCACTAGTGAAATTATGGATTCCTCGGTGACGGAAAAAGCACTATTTTATTCGGGGCTGGCCCCCTCAGAAAATAGTGCTTTTCCTGTCACCTCGGAATCCATAACTAGAGGCACTCAGTGCATGGTATATTTGTTTAATATACATAATGATCAGATGATACACAGGGGTATTCCTAAATAACAGCAATCTTTAAATTATGCTACACTGTGGAATAATTACGCGATTATCATAACTATTATCGACATTCAAAATGATACTTTCATATTCATAATGGCACATTGCCATTGGATGACGAAATGAAGATTGAAAGATCGTTAATAAAACAGTTAATTTATATTAATGATAATTCGACCCTTCATCCTTCTTTTACGATAGAATATTAAGCAACATTTCGCCGAATAACGTGATGGTTCCTAGAAATTCAAAATTCTCAAAATTCTCAAAATGTTCACGAACTGTTAATGTGTTATTGCGAACTTAATGTAAACTATCTATTTATTTGTAATTATGAATTAATTAATGCAAGATTGCCGTGTCTTATAGCATATTCACGTATATGTCATTTTTAGCGTGAGAGCAGATTAATAGAACAAACCCTCTGAGTGACATGGTCTAGTCTAGTCGCAATACCAATAGAATCAGAGATATATTTATTTGTTGTACATAATAGATAAGTGTGAGAATTGTTTAGACACGACATCTTACCAATCTCATATCATATTCATGATAGATGACTGGGGAACTGGGCTTTAATTAGGCAAAATTACACAAAGAACTGCATGGGACGAGTGGATTCTTGCCATTCATTTAACCCTATCTTAACTGGGGGGGGGGGGGGGGGGGTCAATTTGACCCCCCCTCGACTTTTCGCGCGATAATTCCGCAACGCGCGGAGATATTGCCACGCGAAGTCTTGCGCAACTTTTGAGACCAAATTTGCGACGATCAGATATACCGTTGTAAAGTCACGTGACTTTTCGTAAGTGATCGTCGGCCCCAAAATCGCTAAATTTTCATTATTTTTCATTCTAATCACTGCAATCATTTAATTTTGGGCTAAAAATGGTTGGATAATGGTCAATAATTTATTCCATCGAAAAAACAATAAAACACATAAGTCGAAAAAACAAAGAAATACATAAGAAATTCCAAAAACAAAGAAATACATAAAGAAATTTTTTTTTTTTGAAAACCTGTTAATTAAGTCATAAAGAATAATCATGCACAAAATTAGCATATTCTGAGCAACATTTAGTGATTTACAGACAAAAAGAGGATTTCTGCATAAATTAGCATACTTCGCTAATTAATATGCGCATAATTTGCATATTTAACGTTGGATGTTTAAACGAAAACATGAACGCGTCGCTAATACTTCAATGTACCTCCATGCAAAATTTCGCGTGAATCGGACAATCGGTCTTCGAGATCTTGGGGGGGGGGGGGGGGGGGGGGTCAAATTGACCCCCCCCCCCCCCCCCCCAGTAAAAACCTGGTCTGAAATAGCCCAGTTAGAATAGGGTTAATATGGCAATCAGAGGGTTAACTGGCCCCTTTAAATCATGTTTATAATGATGGTCTTACCCGGTCCCTGTCCGTCGTATTCGAGATTCTCAAAGCGGATCTGCTTCGCGTTGACGATGACCACGGCCGAGGCAGAGGTGCCGTGCACCGTGGGTGTGAAGCCGAGAGCACCTAGGTTGTGCTCAACTGGGGGCACGAAGCCGGAGGGAACAGCGACCTCGCCGAAATTTGCCTGTTTATCATGACAACAATAATAACAACAATACATTGACAACCAGTAGTACAAAAACAAAGTGAAAAGTTAAGAATTTCATAGAGTGTGAATGCCCCCACAAGTTTTGCCCCCAATAAATTATAATGAAAATAACATAATACGTAAACCCAAGCTACACATTCACCGCCATAGCTGATAGTCTGGATTGGACGAATTGGTCGGATCTCGGGTTATTAAAGAGATAGTTGAGTTTTGGTATAGAGGGTACAGTTTGGGTCAAACTGAATTTCAGTAACCAAAGCCTGCACCATTACATTACAAACTAATAGTTATGACTCCACCATGCTCGAAAGGTATAAAAAAAAATTACAAATGACTTAATAAAAAGCTTGCTATCATTCCACAAGAGCCGTTTAAAGCCGTAGGGCACTCTCTAAAAAGTCATTGGTTTCAACCATTTTACATTTCAAAAATTGTGCATGTGATGTTTTGCTAAAATAATGATTAAATAGAGAGATCATCAACAACTAGGACTATTTAAAAACACCTTTTGTATATTTTTGAAAAGTGTAAGCATTTTTTTTCTCCAACCGCTGGTTAAAAATTATTGAATTATTGTGAGGCCCCACAGTAACTACAAATGGTGATATTTATGGATATTGCAGCCGTCTCTGAACCGATTTTGATCAAATAAAGTTTATTCTGTCATTAAAATTGTGTGCTCTTCCAAATTTTAGACTCATTTTTTCATTACCATACAAACAAAATATTTCGTGCAGCGCCCTCTATACCAAAATACTGGACTACATACTATATACATGTGTATAATCAATCTTTTACTTAGTGGACAAAAACTTATGTAGCTAGTCTTATTATCAAAGACCGTGCATATTGTATTTCTCAGGTTTTACAGTACGCTGTAGTATGTTGCCTGGTATGTTTGTCGACAATGATTGTGAAATAAAAAGGGGAATTGGACAGTTCATTTTAGGGGGCTTTCTCCATAGACTATCATCTGACTATGTACCTGCTCAACGCACCGAGCCAGGTTGGCCCGATGATGTCCATGTGTCCTTTTTGTGGGTTTGATTTTCGGGATGAAAAAAATCCACAAAAGCATCCACACACAGACAAACAAAAGTGGGAAGAAATTTAAATTACATTTAGTTATTGGCGAAAATATTACGATTCAATGAACCGTCAATAAACAATCAACAAGAACAACGACGACAATAACAACAACAACAGCAACAACAACAACAACCTACCGAGAACTGTCGACACCAGACGGAGATGTACGTTAGGGACTGGACGGTCTTCCCACTAGGGAGGATCACTTCAATATCCTCGCCGTTATACGCTCCCAACTTGTCCACGCTGGAAGGAACAACGACACAATATGATTTATGTATAGTTCATCATTCTATATATAAATATCACTCACAACAATACACATGCAGTACTAACTGATAATAAGATATTTGTTCATTTTTATATCAGAGTTGGTTTGTAGGCTATTTTTCTTTGCAATGTTGATGGTGTTGTTGATGTTGGTGGTGTTGTTGTTGTTGATGATGTTGTTGTTTTTGTTGTTGTTGTTGCTGTTTTTGTTGTTGATGTTGTTGCTTCTGTTGTTGTTGTTGTTGATTTAAAATTTTGACATTTTGACTTTTTAGACAAATACAAAAAATGTTTATTTACTACTTTAAAAAATATATATATAATGTTCACGCGTTATGAACGAAAATGGACTTGTTCACGCGTTATGAACGAAAATGGACACATGACATGATTGACAAAAGATCCTCATTCTCCATGACCACTGAAGCAAATCGAATAGGGTTTTCTGCAAGATGTAGGTAATAAGTTATAGTTTCATACCCTGAAATATTATTCTGATTGATCTACTATCTTTAAAGTTATCGTTGCAGAAAGTCCCGTTGTCAATGGACAACACGTCTCCTTACAAAATCTGGAGGGAAGGGACATCTGACATGATTGACAAAAGATCATCATTCTCCATGACCACTGAAGCAAATCGAATAGGGTTTTCTGCAAGATGTAGGTAATAAGTTATAGTTTAATACCCTGAAATATCATTCTGATTGATCTACTATCTTTAAAGTTATCGTTGCAGAAAGTCCCGTTGTAATTAATTCTAGGACATGCTGTATTGAATCAATGGGCCGTATGCATAAAAACAAGCAATTGCTTGTGCTAGCCTTTTGCTTAAATCGGTATGCATAAAAACAAGCAATTGCTTGCAAGCAAAAGCATTTGCTTACAAGCACAAGCAATTGCTTACTGCTCGTAAGCAATTGCTTACCAAACAAGCAATTGCTTAAAACCGTATGCATAAAACGAACCTTTTACTTGTCTTGATAAGCAATTGCTTGCGTTTTTTCAAGCACATCCAGACCAGCTTGAGCTCTTGCTTACTCAGGGCATTCGCGTTTAAGGATCAAATTTTCGTACCGTTTCAAGATGATTTCAAGCTCCATATTCCAGAGGTTATGTTGTGATCAAATTCCTGTTATTTTAGACTTTTTACGGCAATTTTTGTCCATCGATCTGCACAGAAACCCCCCTGATGCTCTGCGCTGTTTCCCCCATATGTGCGTAATAAAAAATACTGCTGCCAGGTCGGGCATGAAGCGTTGTTGCCCTGCAGTGCGATGTTCGCACAACCGTAACGATCCTTTGTCCAACACGTAAGCAATTGCTTAGGCAGTGCAAGCAAAAGGTTTCAGTACAAGCAAAGGCTTGTGCATACGAATTTAAGCAATTGCTTGAACTTGATCTTTTGCTTGACAAGCTCTTGCTTGTGCTTAAAGCATTTGCTTATAAGCAATTGCTTGTTTTTATGCATACGGCCCATTATTTTAACAAAACATTAAATTCACAATTTTGTATGAAAAAATGGCTAAAACCAATGAATTTCTAGAGAGCGCCCCCTCGAATTGTAACGGCTCTTTTTACTCTGTTTTGTGTTGTGTGTGCAGCTGTGTGTGAGTGTTAATTGCATTGCCTACGTAGTTGGGGATCTCGACCAGTATGCTGATTTGTGGAGTCATTTATAAATTCTTGAGCCTGCTTATGCCAGCCCGTTTGTTAGAAGCTTATATATGGAGGAAATAATACATGAATATATATATATGTATATTAATATGTAGTTATGGAAGGTAAAGATATTTTTATTAAATGTAATCTTCTTTCTTTGAATGTTAAAGGGGTAGTTTAGTTTTGGTAGAGAGGGCGCTGCACATCACAATTTTTTTGTGAGGTAATGAAAAACTGAGTGTCGAATTTGAGAGAACATGCAATTTTAATGGCAGAATAAACTTTATTTGGTCAAAATCGACCCAGAAACGGTTGAAATATCAATAAATATATCTGATCTTATAATTATTTGGGGCCCAAATAATTAGATGATTTTTTCAAAAAATACAAAAAATGCTTGCACTTTTTCAAAAATGTTTAAAAGTGTTTTTTAAATAGTTGTTCATGATCTCTCTATTTAATAATTATTTCAATAAAACATCACATGCATAATTTTGTATAAAAATGGTTGAAACCAATGCCTTTTTTAGAAAGCGCCCTCTTGTGTTTTAATGGCTCCTTTTGAATGATAACAGGCTTTTTACTTAGTCGTTTGTAATTTTGTATACCTTTCGGGCATGGTAGAGTTATAACTATTAATTTATAATGTTACTGTCCAGGTTTGGTTACTAAAGTTCAGCCTTACCAAAACTATACTACCCCTTTAAAGGAATTCGAGAAAAGTCAAAGAGGGCAAAAATTTGTACGTGGTGTAAAGATAAAGGTGTAGATATTGTTTTTTTACAAGAAACATATAGTACAATTGAAGTTGAGGAGACTTGGAAATTGCTATGGAATGGGAGTTCATATTTTAGTCATGGGACAAACCATAGTAAAGGGGTGCTTATTTTAATAGATAATAAATTAGATATTCAGATATTAAATGTTATTTCAGATATTAATGATAGATATGTTATAATGGAATGTATTATTCAGGGGATGAAATTGATAATGGCTAATGTTTATTTGCCAGTAAGAGGAAGGGAATTAGAAAAAAAATGATTTTTTAGTTAATTTTGAAAAAATAGTAAAAGAAATTAATAAAGAAAATAATGCTATAATTATTGGGGGAGATTTTAATATTATTTTAAATAAAGATTTAGATTATTTTGGAAGTAGTAAACACAATGTTCAGTCTCGATTTAATATTTTATTTGAACAATTTTTAGATAGATTTCAGTTGCTGGATATTTGGAGGGTAAGGAATGGATTGAAGAAACAGTTTACGTATAGGCAAGTTAATTCATGTATATAAAGTAGATTAGATTATTGGTTTGTTTCTAAGCAGATAGAACATGTAGTATTAAAGCGTGATATAATACCTTCTACGGCTCCAGATCATTCAGCCATTCAATTGAAATTTTACGATAAGTTAATGTATTCATCTAAGTTTCAGGGATCCTATTGGAAATTAAATAATAGTTTATGTCAAGATACTGAATATATTAATTGTATTAAAGAGGAAATTATTAAATTAAAAGAAGAATTTCGAATAGAAATAGAAGATAAAAGAGTTTTATGGGATTTTTTGAAAATGAAAATTAGAAATGTTAGTAGAAAATATTCAAAAGAAAAGGCGAAACAACGAAAACAAAGAATTGAAAATTTGGAATAAGATATTTTGAAGTTGGAAAATGAATTGTTGAATGGAATAGACCAGGAAAAAGTTGATGACTTAGAATGAAAAAAAAAGACTTACAGGATTGTTATAATTATATAAATCAAGGTATTAAAATTCGTTCTAAAGCATTACACACTGTGAATGTGGAGAAAGAGACACTAGGTATTTGACTCAATTAATGAAGTCTAATAAAAAGAAAACATTGATTAGTAAACTTTATATTGATGAAGAAATAAGTTTTGATCAAAAAAATATTATATAGTAAGCTTTATGCTCAATCGGACGGGAAAGTTGATTTTTATCAGGACTTGCCAAAATTAAATTTAGAGTTGTGTGCATTATGTGAAGGCAAAATAACAAACGGAGAATGTGTTGCAGCCATGACAGAAATGGCATCTAATACATCCCCTGGTAATGATGGGTTAAGTGTCGAATTGTATATATTGTTTTGGCCATTAATAGGAAATTTAGTTGTAGATTCTGCTTTTGAAAAGAAGGAACTTTCCTCATCACAAAAGCAGGCAGTTATAAGTTTGATTTATAAAGAAGGAAAAGATCCCTTATTTATAAAAAAAAATTATAGACCAATATCTTTATTGAATGTTGACTACAAAATTTTAACTAAAGTGCTTTCTATAAGGATTAAACTAGATGGATCTTCGACTGCGCGCAGTCGAAAATGATGCCTCCGCCATTACGCAATTTATTTATATCAAGCCCAAATCAACGTATCACAATTATGAGCTATAAGTGACCTTGACCTTTGCCCTCATGACCCCAAAATATAATAAGATCATCGGCCCCCCAAGATACATACATGTACCAAGTTTGGTCAGAATCTGTCAATCCCTTCTTGAGATAACGCGATCACGAGCTATTTTTGCATATATAATGAGCTCTGTGACCTTTGACCTTTGACCTCATGACCCCAAAATCTAATCAGATCATTGGCCCCCCAAAATACATACATGTACCAAATTTGGTCAGAATCCGTCAATCCGTTCTTGAGATAACACGATCACTAGCTATTTTTGCATATATAATGAGCTCTGTGACCTTTGACCTTTGACCTCATGACCCCAAAATCTAATAAGATCATCGGCCCCCCAAGATACATACATGTACCAAGTTTGGTCAGAATCTGTCAATCCGTTCTTGAGATAACGCGATCACGAGCTATTTTTGCATATATAATGAGCTGTGACCTTTGACCTTTGACCTCATGACCCCAAAATCTAATCAGATAATTGGCCCCCCAAGATACATACATGTACCAAGTTTGTTCAGAATCTGTCAATCCCTTCTTGAGATAACGTGATCACGAGCTATTTTTGCATATATAATGAGCTCTGTGACCTTTGACCTTTGACCTCATGACCCCAAAATCTAATCAGATCATCGGTCCCCCAAGATACATACATGTACCAAGTTTGTTCGGAATCTGTCAATCCCTTCTTGAGATAACGCGATCACGAGCTATTTTTGCATATATAATGAGCTCTGTGACCTTTGACCTTTGACCTCATGACCCCAAAATCTAATCAGATCATTAGCCCCCCAAGATACATACATGACCCAAGTTTGGTGAAAATCCGTCAATCGGTTCTTGAGATAACGCGATCACGAGAACGGGACGTACGTACGGACGGACGTACGGACGGACGGACAACCCGAAAACATAATGCCTCCGGCTACTTCGTTGCGGAGGCATAAAAAGTTTTAAATGAATTAATTTCTGTAGACCATGTGGGATATTTAAAAGGTCGAAATATAGGTGAAGCAATAAGAATGATAGATGATATAATTCATCATACATCAGTTAATAAAATACCTGGATATATGATGATAATTGATTTTGAAAAGGCTTTTGATTCAGTTTCACATACCTTTTTGCAGAAGGTTTTGATTACATTTGGTTTTGGACCGTCATTTTGTAGATGGGTGGAGACTATATCTAATAATGCTCAAAGTTGTGTTTTTAATGGGGGCGCATCTACTGGATACTTTGATATTAAGAGAGGTGTTAGACAGGGGGACCCCTGTCCCCATATTTGTTTATACTTTGTATTGAAATTTTATAGCTCGTTCAATATATAAAGACCCTGAAATTCAAGGATTTACTTTTAATAATGTACAAGTAAAACAAATTCTTTATGCAGACGATATGACTCTCTTTATTCGGGACTCAAACTCACTTAAAAGGGTAGAAAAACTGTTTGAAAGTTTTGCTACAAATTCTGGATTAAAAATTAATAAAGAAAAAACTTTCATATTATTGTTAGGCCCTTCTCAAAATAAAAATATTGCTCTTCCATTTGGTAAAATAGTACAAATAGTTAAGATTTTGGGTATATACTTTTCTTTGGATGTTGAAGTTCAGGAAAGGACAAATTATAAGGACATTTTGTGTAGAATAAAAAAAGTTGTTGTCTTGGTGGAAACAAAGAGATTTAACTTTAATGGGGAAAATCCAATTGATAAAAACGTTTATTTTGTCAAAATTGATTTATGTATCGGCGCTGACACCAGTACCGAATTGGGTATTTCCAGATTTGGACAAATTGGTTTTTGACTTTTTGTGGAATGGAAAAGATAAAATTAAACGAAATGTTATGTTCTTGGATTATTGTAAAGGTGGACTTAGACTAACAGACTTTCATTTATTTATTTTAGTGCAAAGGATTATGTGGGTAAAGCGACTCTTAACGGGGGATGCAAAAATGGGACGGAAACAGTATTTTAATTATTTAACTAAAGATGCTGGAGGAAGTTTGATATTTTATAATAATGCAATCATAGGTATATCTGAATTAGTATTACCGGCATTTTAAAGAGATATGTTGGACGTTTGGATGGCCACGAAAACGTTTTTGTTAAAAAAAAGATACATCTAAAAGGAATGAGATTATTTATAATAATATATTTGTTTATATTGATGGTCATGTTCCTTTTGATGAACAACTATTTAAAAAAAATGTTTATAAGTTGCATCATATTATCGATGAGGAAGGCAATATAAAAGCAAATGAGGAATTTCAAAGAAAGGGTTTAAATACTTTAGAAATCATTTTTCTTGGCATTCCCCCTTCATGGAAACAATTTTTAAATAAAAATACTCACTCAAATATAGATAGGGAATTAGATATGGACTTTTTAATTTTTGAAAGGGTATATTTGTTAGATCAAATTACTTCAAAAATTATATATGCATTTTTATTAAAGAAGAGAGTAGAAAAATCATATGCAGAACGAAATTTAGAGCAGATTTATAATATTAATGGGAAAGATATACAATCAATATTCGTAAGACTTAGAAAATGCACTTTGAATAGTAAGCTTCGAGAATTTCAATTTAAAATGCTTTATAATATTATATATACTAAATTACATTTATATACATTTAAAATGGTTAATAGTAATTTATGTTCTTTTTGTGGTAAATATGAAGAAACTTACGAGCATTTATTTTGTCTTTGTGAGAAAGTAAAACCAATTTGGGAAGAGTGTGGGAATTTATTTAATTTAGTAGAGATTAAAAATATAAATTGGAAAGGTATCCATGTAGGGATAATTTAGTTAAACATAGGGAAGGAACAGTTATTAAATCATATAATAATTTTGATAAAATATATGATATTTATAGACAGTAAAAATAAAAATAAACCACCAACTCCTTTGGAGATTAAGAAAAGATTATTAGAAAATAGAAAGGAGGAGAAGAAATTAGCTGGAGATCGAGGTACTCTAACATATCATTTTAGAAAGTGGGACAATTTAGGCATGTAGGCATGTTTTCTGTGGATGTGTGTGTGGGTGTCTGTGCACGCGTGTGTATGTGTGTATGTAAGTGCTTGTATAAGTGTTTTTTGTTGTTTTTGTTTTTTTTTCTTTTTTTTTTTGGGGGGGGGAATGTTTTGTTCTCTCCTATTTTCCCCTTTTTTATGTTTATGCTTTCTTCATGCACACACAAAAATAATGCCGAGTACTTTGACTCATTAAACGCAATATTTTGTGAGTCATTGCCATTCTGACTCACATTTAGACTTCATGAGTCACAAATGACTCACCTTAATTAAAACAAATGAGTCACACAACAGATGACTCACTTGACATCATAACTATGTGACACGGTATTGTGTTATAAACGAGTCAGCCTTAAGTTTTGACTCATTTTATGCTTATGCTGAGTCAGAAGCACAGCTCGGTATTGTGACACATTTTGCATTTATTTTGAGTCATCTGACTCACTTGCGGAGAGTCTTCTGACTCACATCTTTTACTGAGTCAAATGACTCACAATAACGAATGTCTCATTTTTAGTGAGTCTTTGGACTTTGTTTTGGGAAGTGCCTCGTTCCTTTTTTGGGGGGCCACCTATTAGTGTTATGACTATGAATTCAAAGCTAATTATTTCGGAATCAACTCCCTGCAAACACTAACCATTATAAATCACGCATATCAAGAAGAGGTGTTAGATAATAGTGAACCGATGGGGCCCATGTGGGTCCCATCTGGACAGCCCATGCTGGCTCCATAATCGATCCCCACGCTTTCCCATTGCTATCGGCCTATGTATGATCGATCATAAACAATGGTAAGTGAAATGTAAAATATAAAATTTGTTTCTTTCTTTTTGTAATTATTCATATTGAAAACATTGTTATCGTGTCTTTTGTGTTGTATATAATATATGGGCAACTCCAGCGTCACGGACATTACAAACAGACAGTATTTTCATGACTTTCCAATGCCACTACTAATTCATACCTCTACCTAATGTCTAACTTTTATTTTGATTACAAAGCAATAGCCTGGTTAAGTATGCAAACAAAGTTTCAGAACATTTATCCAATTCGTTACTGAGTAATTCTGCAAAATGTGTGCCGTCACGGACATTACATTTTTTGGACATGACTTGTTGCATCCATATACATCTTTGCAAAAATCTGTGAGTTCTGAGACCTCACAAAGGTGATTTAGGTATTCAATTGTAGACAAGGCAATGATGAATTGAATCAAAGTTTGATTCTGCGAAACGGGCCAGTAGGTATAAGTGATCTAGACAACAAAACGTTGCGTCACGGACATTACATTTTTCAGCGTCACGGTCATTACAGTTTGTCCGGAGGATTTGATTAATTAAAGAATATACTTTAGAGCACTCAAAAGACTGAAATTTTAATCTGAAAATGCAATTTGATTATCAGTCATCAAATTTGGTGCCTTAAAAAATAAAAATACCAGAAAATTTGGAAAATATAAGGATTTTCCTGAAATTTGCACAGGGTAATCCCATGTGTGGAGTTTCATGTATGGTTTCCGTTTCTCCTATAAGGAGACACCCGAGAATACAAAAAATCATGTGAACTGAAATATATAATCATAGGATCATGATGTATGGAAAAATAATCCAGAAAAAATCAATAGGATTTGAAATAGAGCCAATTGTTTTTTTTTAGTTCATGTCCACTTTTTCGTGGAATTGCCCATATACCAAATATAAATAACACCTATATAATGTAAGGAATATGAATTGAAGGCTTATTTCAATATCAACTCCCTGCAAACACTAACCATTATTAAACAAGCATATCAAGAAGATGTGTATATATACATATTGAACCGATAATAACTATTGTTGGTAGGATGATAGGGTGATAGGTTTAGGTTTAGGTTTAAAATTAGGATTAGGAGTAAGCTTTGGTTTAGGATGATGTTCTATCCATATAAGCAACTGATCAATTAACACAAATTATTATTTTTATTTCCCACCCCTTTTACCCACAAAACTCGGTATGTGTGGGTTAGAAGACTCAGTAAAAGAAAAAAAACGTGTCGTTACAAGGACAAACTAAAGACACACTGAAGTGAGTCATTGGACTCAGAAAAGTGAGTCATTCGACTTTTATTGAGTCAATTGACTCGGTATGTGTGGGTAAGAAGACTCAGTAAAAGAAAAAATGTGTCGCTACACGGACAAACTAAAGACTCACTGAAGTGAGTCATTGGACTCAGATTTTTTTTTTCTGTGCATGCATATTTCATGTTTTTTTTAATGTAAATAGTAAAAGTTAATTTGTACTATTTAGATGTGAATGTAAAATCATATTATATATAATTATGTAAACATGCAAATTATTTTATGTACTGATTTTGTTATTGATTGTTATTGTTATTTTGTTATTGTTTGTAAAAAGCAATGGAGAAAATAAATATCTTTGAAAAAAAAAAAAAGGTTTTTACTTAGTCGTTGTAATTGTATACCTTTCGAGCACGTGGAGATATAATTATTAGTTTGTACCGTAATGATGCAGGTTTGGTTACTAAAGTTAAGTTTGACCAATACTCAACTATCCCTTTAAGTTCAGCTTAGAATCTTTGTAAAAACACCCCAAGGTCCCGGTGTAAAGTATTGATACTGTGACGTACCTTCCAATTGCTTTAGGAATGATGAAACCAGAGTCCGACGGGGCGCCAGATTCTCCACCCCACAGAAAGGCATCTGAAAAAGAAAAAAATCATCATCACAAAAAGACAAAATTACAGGGCTGGTATTTAATGTCTTACTTACGTCAAAATGTAAGCAGTTTATTTAATATTTGGCTTGAGTAAATTACTTAGCTAAATTTGGGATTCAATTTATTCATCAACTGAAAATCTAACCAAAATGTTAACAAATTACTTTTAGATTTTGTTTTATTGAAGTTAAAGTCTAAAAGAAAAGACAATTAAAGTAAAGTTCTCAGCAAAGATGCTAAGTAAATGTTTTACTTTTAAGCTAAACATTGGACTGAATACTGGCCATCAGGAAAATTAGTTGTACAATTAGTGACAAGACTCTGTCGTGATGCCCTATGGAGAATGTTAAGGTAACTTTGAGGTGTGATTAATCGAGACTTTGCAATTGAACTCAACCGTCCACTGTCGCGATTACATAAATATCAGTTAAATTAGATTTCAAATACAACTTTGCGTTGGTCAATGGATTAATCCAACGCAAAATTACTTTTGATAACAAACGCCACTTGTACTTGAAATCAAACATAACGTTGATGCAATTTATTTACGTTTAAACGTCGGATTTGTTTGCGTCTGATATTTTTGAGCTGCGTTTATCACAACTTTGTATACAACACCCCCTAGATGAAGGAAAAAATCAGGTAATTATTCTTTTAATTTTTGTTTCAATTGCAATTTAGATATAGAACAACTAACAAGTAACGTTAACAAAGACAAGTCCAAAGTATCAATTACGAATTACGAATTGATACTTATGATAATTAAACAATGCTAAAGGCAATTGCGAACAGAATTACGAGTATTAATGTATCTCATTATGGTTGCCTAGTGATAAGCGTCTGAAGCAATAGAAAGTCTATTCTTACCCCCCCCCCATTTATGCTAAAACGAATGAGCGTCAGGCGTACGCTGGTATACACTGTTATGTGGATTTATTGAAATACGGGGAAGCGATGTAATGGGTTATTATGCAATAAACCTGGCGAATTGGATCACCAAGGACAAATGTGAATTATTATCATGATGCAAGCATGTCAAGTGGAAGATCTCACCGAAACACGAATTGACTTACATACATGGATTAAACGAATTCGCCGATAATTGGGGATTTAGTGTACTAAATATAAATAACATATTAAATTATCTAGGCCTATATAAATTATATTTCATAAGGCGGTTGGTCAATGCTTTGGGTACAACACATGCAAATAGTGTCTTGGTGTAAATGAGTATAGTTATATAAAATACATTTATGACGTGCAAGCTGTTGTAATAAACACAACAAAAAAGTAAGTCCCCTAATCAAAATGGCGTCACTTTTTGACAAAAATGTTTTGAGCAAAATAACTCAGCAGGATTGTTCCTACACTTATTGACTAACTTCTGTGTGAAAATGAAATTGGTCCATTTAGTCACGCATTAGTGAGCACACAAAGTGCTAATCTGTCCTTTGATGTGTGCTCACTCATGCATGACTCGATGGACCGATTTCATTTTCATCTAAGTTAGTCAATAAGTGTAGGAACAATCCTGCTGAGTTATTTTGCTAAAAACATTTTTGTCAAAAAGTGACGCCATTTTGATTAGGGGAAATTACTTTTTTGTTGTGTTTATTACAAAAGCTTGCACGTCATAAATATATTTTATATAACTATACTCATTTACACTAGTGTAGGAATAATCCTGCCGAGTAATTTTGCTCAAAACATTTTTCTTTTTAAGTTATGTTATTCTAATCAGGAGGGGACTTACTTTTTTGTTGAGTTTATTCCAACAATACTGATCAATTAAACCCAACACAAAAATAAGTCCCTCTTAATCAAATAACATAACTTGTTAACGAAAAGGTTTTGAGCAAAATAACTCGGCAGGATTGTTCCTACATGTATTGACTAACTTATGTGTGAAAATTAAATTGGTCCATCGAGTCATGGATGAGTGACCACACATCAAAGGCAAAATTGTCACTTTTTGACTCTTGTGACTTTTGAAAAGTGTCATTTTTTCTCTTTAATGTGTGCTCACTTATGCATGGCATGGCGGATCAAGTTCATTTTCACGGAGACGTTAGCCAATAAGTTTAGAAACATTCCTGCCAAGTTATGTTGCTAAAGCCCTATTTGTTAAAAAGTTACGTTATTTTGATTAGGGGGGGGGGGGTTACTTTTTTGTTGTGTTTATAACAATGATAGTGATACTACGAATACGTTCCTAGCACATTGTATGATAAAATACATCTCTATGCTATACAGTAAATTATTCACTGCAATGAATGATAGCCAATCAAGCATACCGTAAAACTTCGCCTATAGGCGGTACTATCTCACAGTATTAGCAGATATTATCAACAGCCCCAGCCGCGTCCACAATGATCTAGTATAATGAATATGTATCTAGCCCTTTGTCAACGATCTTCGAGCAGGTCTTAATGAATATTCATGATAGCATAATCATGTAAAGTTGAGAAAAGGTAAACGTTACTTATGGTTAAAAACCCACCAAGCAAGCAGAAGTAGCTCTTGGGTCAGTGGTTGGTGCAAATCGTTCTATATAGGCATGGCGGTATGTAAAACCGTAGGTTCAAGTCGCATTGGATAAATTAACTTTTTGTCAGATACACAATTATGACATTCAGGTGAAGTCATGGCATTCCCTGCCCACACACACACGCACACGCACACGCACACACACACACACACACACACACACAAACACACACTAGTCGTGTACGCGGGAAGGGGGGGGGGGGGGGGGGGGGACGGGCGTCGATCTGTCATTGATACCCATTCATCAGGGGGGATGATCTATTCGTCCATCCTCCCCTGATGAATGGGTATTACGTAAGTTTCATTCATTTCAAACACGGTGCAACATAATCACAATCAAATCATGTAACAGGGTAATTGGGGATTCCATGAATGTTCATCAGGTGGTCCTCTGAGCCATCGTAGGCGACTGTGATGCCGCACTTGTCGCAGGACTTCATTTGATCCGCGTACTTTGAGATCTAAAAACAGACCAATACAATCTACCGTTGAACCACCTTCATTATTGTTGGGGATGAAACGGAATTTAAAGCATAATATTCTTTCAGCCCTTTCACACATCTTGGACATGTTTCATTCATGATTATGTATAATTATTCAGAACAGGTGTACGGGAGGTGTACACTCTATTTCATTATTTGAGGTGCTAGGAGGAACATTATTGTTCGAACTTTATTATTCTGTCCAATCAATCGTTATCCTCATTGTGCTCTCCGCATTATCTGTTCTGAAAAGGAATTCATGATGCACCACCAACAAGACTATTCACACTATTTCAAATGAATAGCTACAACATATATATTTGCAGGGGCCCGATTACGGACCAGCGACATTTACCATTGTATTTAGCATCATTGGCTCTAACTCATCGATGTCAATATGCTAGAATTACATTCAAATCAACAGAACGTAGCAGAACACACATACCACCCTTACTCATTCAACCGTAAAGCATATCTAGAGATCAGTGGAACTAGGGCTGGTCCTGGGTCATGATCGTACTTTCGGCCACAGGTTCCAAATTACAGCGTGCAGCAATAGCAGCATAAAATCAAAGAATGCATGACACGACATCGCAAGTTCGAATCTGACATGCATAATGAACATAATCGTAGTCATAGCGTGCGTGTGCTGTATGCATACTAATAGTTGTGTGTGCTGGGGGTGGGGCGGACCGGGGCTAAGTTATTAATAAGTTGTTATTAATTCTTGGACGGAACAGAGTAAATATAGTGTGTGCTTGATGAAGAGTTGGCTGGAACAAGGTGATGAATCAATTTTAAAATTCCCCTACCCCCTCCCCCTTCATGCATCCACTAAATTTAAGTCCTGACATTCTGCTAGTATTTAGCTTTATATATTAAATATATAAAGCTAAATACTAGCAGAATGTCAGGACTTCACCTGAATGTAATAATATTGTGTATTTAACACAAAAATGATAGTTTTAATTCCCATTCCTATGCACAAAACGCTGGCATCTGTTAAAACATAATTTCCTATGAAAAAAAAAAAAAGTCACTTATCCAGTGCGTCTTGAACCTACCTTAGACTGATGTGCACCAACCACCGACCCATTAAGAGCTACTTCTGCTTGCTTAATTGGATTCAACCCTTAGTAACGTTCATCTTTTCTAACTTTACGTGATAATGCTATCATGAATATTCATTTAGACAGGCTCGAAGATCGTTGACAAAAGGCTAGATAAATATTCATTATACTGGATCATTTTGGATGTTTGATGGCGCTATTGAACCAGTACCGCCTATAGGCGAAGTTTTACGGTATAGTGCATCGGTACCTGGAGCGGTCCCGTCGTAGGTGAACCCGATGATCCTGATCGTGTTCTCATCGACGGCGTAGACGGTCCCGGCAACATCATGGACACTGCCCGTGAAGCTACCGATCAGCTTGCCATTGTAGACTGTCTGTCCTACCGCCGGACATACAACTGTATAATGGAAGAATATTAAATACAAAAGAATACTATATATTTTGTTTCACATTTTTTTGTCGACCACGTATTTACACATTCGTAGCAAGTAATATTATACATTATTACACATACAGGCCAGTTTTTCGATTCAATAAATCATGTATTTTGTTTCCGTCTCGGGTTTGTCTTTCATGGCGGTCATTATTGTTATGATATTACCCCTCCATGGAGCTGATATTCAATCCAGCGCGGAAGTGCGTAAATTCATACGCGCGTTTATTAATGACGTATGAATGGTTCTGCGCGTGTCTAATTGTGACGTATGAATACGTTTACCATAGAAGTATGAATAAACAAACCAACCCGTTTATAACTAGAAGCAAAGACGCTTAATGGAAAGACCGACCACTGGACAATTTTCTTGTACAAAGTGAATGGGCAGCGCGCGATGTCCTCAGTTAATGCGCGCAATTATAGTCCTGACGTCACAATGCAAATTGCACAGGGGGTTCCCCACATATTTATTGTTGCAGTTGTTGTTGCTGGCTACTTTTAGTCTAGCAACAACACTATTTTCGGAAATAAATCAGCTGACTATAAGCGCACCGATTTTATAATGCGCACACATACGCAGTTATCATTGGTCAATTATTCCACAAAGCAGTATCATGTTGGGAAGAACAAAGTCGATTGGTTTGTCGGTGCGTATATTCCAGGCAGTGTGCGTGATAATATGCAATATCCAAATATGCCATTGCCTGTTTGTTGTGCACGTTCGAGATCTGTGAATTTAACAATTCTTTATTTTAAAAATGTGAGTGAAAATCTCTAAAAGCTCATCGACAATAATTTTTAAATATTTTTACATATACAAATACAATATTGAATTAGAAAAACAATGTGTCCCCCAGGTGTACTCAACTTGGAGATAAGCTGATGTTCAATCGTCATACTAGCCTGAATTTGCCGAGTTTAAGTAAGTACGTTCTGATCCTTAATTTTGTTTAAATTAATACTAACAAAGGGAACATTTGTTCCAAAAAAGCTCATCGACAATAATTTTTAAATGTTTTTTAATTAATTAAAATAAACAAGATTCAGTACTGTACCCAAACCTCTGGGTGTACCCAACTTTCTCTTTAGCTCGATTTGAATCTTCATTCTGTTTGAAGGGACATCGCTGCGCGACCGCCAGTGATCTGTCTTGTAATTCTACAGTCTTTGCTAGAAGGCTCACTTAACGCGCGCAAGTCACGTGTCCCATAGACTTTGTACATGGGCAACATGGCGGAGTGAACCGATTTTTGAAGCTCCCGTAGCCCACTTCTCTACGTCATCGCGTAGTGACCTAGAAATACTGGACCAATCATCATGCTATGCAGTGCGTAGACTATCGCGCCTATTTTCCTGCGCACTGTCCTAGATTTCATCACGCTTATGAGAACAATGGGAGCCATTGTGACGTATGCATATGAACTTGTTTTATTGACCTCGATCCCGTGACGACGCGTTTGAACTACTCTGTGATTGGTTAACTGTAGTTCCCAAGTAGCCCATAATGCAACCAGTTGTGGGCTCTTCCGGTGAGCAAAAATCGCTGCACTCTGGCAGCAGTGACACCCCCCTGAAGTTTACCATAGCGTTTACGCACCTCTGCTATAGTACGCGCAAATGGCCCTTCATGGGTTGAAAATGTTTAATCAGTAATTTGAGATTCAATATATTGGTCTTTTTCACTGAACAAGACGGAGTAAGATGTATGTTTTTTGTTTATTTATGTTTTGCTCTGGATAGTATGTATAATAATAATAATATTGACTGGCTTGTTCTTTCGTGATATATCAGAAATATTGCATTCGCTAGGATCATATAGCAATCGTCTTCGACTCGTACAATATGATCCTAGCGAATGCAATATTTCTGATATACCACTCAAGGCCAGTCAAAATATATAATTATTAACCATAGCAGACATCTAAGCAGGGCAATTTTAAAACGATATTGCCCTCGAAGTTGAATAAGCCAACAAAAATACGGGTGAAAAAAAATGATATTGCCAGCTCAGAAAAGTCAATGGGATTTTGTGTGTAATTTGCCGGTCAATATGATCACACAGTAAACCAATTAGCCTATCCGATAGGCGTCGGGCTTTTTTGGCAAGTACTAATCGCGTTATGGAGACGGACAACCGGCGAGCCCGAACAACTGGCGAGCCCGAACCCGAGCGCGAAGCGCGAGCGCCTATCATCAGTCGTGAACTCATCATTATTCATATATGTTTATTCTATGTGTGACGAGTGTATTTCATGCGTGATTCATAAGCCTTGGAGGTGAACTCGGCCACAGTGCACAGCGCGTGTACAAAGTCAATGGCGCACTGTGATGTGTGTGACTGTGTGTGACTGGCCGAGTTCTCTGGCCACTGCATGCACTACGGAGTTCATATGACGTTACAGCCTCATCGCTCATTGGCCTATTTTGGTCTATGTCACATACATATACATGAAAGAGCTTTGCAGGGGGTTCGTAGATTTTCTACGAACGAAACAAAGTAAATAAAAGAAAATTAACTGTTCGCATTCACGACTGATGATAGGCGTTCGGGATAGGGTTGGGCTCGCCGGTTGTTCCGTCTCCATAATCCTATATCGGATAGGCTATTATACAGTTGTTAACTGGTGGTGGAGGGAAAAGCACGGAATGTTCTACTCCCGAGGGATTTTAAATGCTATTGAGGGAAGAGCAAATAAGTCCCGAGACGTAGTCGAGGGACTTATTTTCTTCACGAAATAGCATTTTAAATTCGAGGGGAACATTTCATGATTTTCCCGACAGCAAACTGTTTTATCATCTGATTGCCATGTAACAGTGCCATGTAATATCCAAAAATATTACATGGCAGCTCATGTACTGTATTTACTAAGTCAGGTGATAAAAACCAATGGACAAAATTTTATTGCCCGCTCAGAAATGTCAATGGGATTTTGTGTGTAATTTGAAATTTGCTGGTCAATAATATATCCGAGTATGAAGGCGCGCTAACAGCGCATGAGTGCGCAACATCATACGCGCGTTTATTAATGACGTATGAATGGATTTGCGCGTATCTAATTATGACGTAATAATATGTGTTGGCATCTCTGATCTGCTATAACTTACGCGCGAGCTAAGCAATGATTCTTTACAAACTGGGCTGAAGATGCATTTGATTAAAACTTGAAGTTTAAACATCGTTCAATAATTGTAAGAATTGTGACAATTTGTACCCTTTAAATTGATATATTGCATGTTCGCTCGAGATGTCTGATTTGTTTATGTGAACGATCTTCTTAAGCCCATGAGCGCTTGGAAGGAATGCTCCCCAGGGAGTGGAGATGGTGCACACAATGTGTGCTGGTTTGCATTGTATCCTATGACCGGGGTAATAATAGTGTAAAGCGCTATGAAACATTTATGTATTTAGCGCTATATAAGAAACTATATTTTTTTTTTTAATAATTACAATATTGACTGGACTATTTCGGGCTACACTACAAATATTGCCCTCGCTAGATCCATATTGCCCTCGTCTTCGACTCGGGCAATATGAATCTAGTTCAGGCAATATTATGTCGTGTCGCCCTCAAGGCCAGTCAATATTGTTTAATTATTGACTGCTATGAGGGGCATATACCGATCATGGTGGCTTAGCGGTTAGAGTGTCCGCCTCATGCACGGGAGGTCCCGGGTTCGAACCCAGAACGGGTCATACCAAAGACTTTAACAAATGGTACCTTTTGCCTTCTAGCCAGACACTCGGCATGTATACAAAGGAGAAGGGAAAGTTAAAAGGTACCACCATCCAAAAATAATATTATTATTAAAGAAAGGTAACATCTTTAGTATTCCATTTCATCAACAAGTTCACAAAAATATGTTTCCAGAAAAAAAAGAAAAACAAATTGGAAACGCATCACCATTCTAAAGCATGAGTTCATGCGGTCTGAATGCGAAGACTGCGATGCGTGCGGTGAATTGCGATGTGTGTGCAGAGCGAACGAATCGCTCGGGAATCTATTGTCTACAAACGTGCGCGTGAATAGCATTGGCGCACTCGCAAATGGTTGGCCCGTATGGAACCAGGAAATAGCAGTGGTTCCGTAAGTGGTGGAAATTAATTGCTTTGTTTATGAATTACACAACCCTTTGCAAAATGTTGGGTATCTATTTGATATCACAAAACGGTACCAAAACATATAATAATGTGTTGTTCTTTGCCTGGTGGTCCCCTTTAATCACACGAGTTACCAGAGGACTGGCCCCCTTCTGTAACTTTCGCTACATTTAGTAGACGTGTGGCCTAGGGCTAATGAATCGGAGATAGGCGCCGCCTTATGTGCCAACATTGGTGATAAGCATAATGTAAAACGCTATATTCATGAGATGGCATAATTTTTCATTACAAATGTGATCTTTTCTATCTTCATCTCAATAAAAAGTATACATGAAGACAAATTGTGAACGTTATAGGTGTTATTTTCATCCAAAAGTAACAAAATGGGGAATTCCATGGCAAAGCTTTATTAGTCAAAACCACAGTTTGTGCCCTTATTTCAACATGAAAATGGTATAAATTCTTCTCAAGAATTATATCGTAGTCCAAAGATCTTCAAAAGCTGAAGTCACCCTTGGTCAAACAGTTGGGCAGTCTTTAACATTACATTTCTCTAGGTAAATATGGTTAAAATTGCAGGGAACACATGAAATAGACAAGCTTCATGCCTATAATACAGACCAGTATGATAATGCTCTCATAACCTGGCCCTGTTTTATTGACAAATTTGTATTTCCAGAGTTTGTTCATAACAATAAAGTTGAATAATGTTATAATTTACTTGCCCCGCTCATCTTGTTTTAAGTGAAACGCTTACTATCACTTCAGTCGAATGGTGTGGTCCTCCATTGTTTTGCTATTTTTGAAAACAGACCTTGCTAGTGTTAATTGACCATGGCATTTCATGCATGAACGATTACACCTTTAAGTTATACCCTGCATGTAAAGGACTAAATGCCCTTTAATTTGATATATGATCATGTACACTTTATCGTACATTAATATGAAATATTTCAACTTATACAAGTGTCCAGTTTCTATTTTTGCGGAGTATATAAGAAATATAATAAATCCATAATAATCTACTTATATGAATATACTATTAATCAAAATCATTCATATAATACAGATCCTATTTCTAAACATTATAATTGGAGGGTATAAAATATTGCACCGAGGAAAATATTGTTTTATCAGAATTGTTTTGTCAGTAATCGTAACTTCATCTCAAGTCAATTAGTATAGTGGACTGGTAGGCTATCATGACAGTGTTCAGGACGGAAAAGGAAAAAATTGTAAAACTATTAGCATTAGCATGCACAGCAATAACAATAACAGTAAAATGAAAATACAGTGGATGTTGTGAGAAAGGGTTAAAGGTACATAACTTGCAATTCAAAAAGTTTGTTGGTATCTAACAATGTGTATTCTCTTCCAACAATACAATTGTTTTAGAAATAAATTTTTATGAGTTTGCATTCAATAGCCTTATGAGGTATGGCAGAGCACTTTTCCTGTACCTCTCGGTCCTACATAAGACCTCCGAGTAGTCCTGGCCATTGCGGAGTGTGCGTGAGCTCAATGAGGTACGCGAGGGAGGAAGCCATTGGTTGAATGGGGAAGAAGGCTTTGGTAATCCCTTCGCCAAATTTAAGCACAATTTCTCTCTCCTTGTGGCCAGAGACGGGAGACCTAATGTAGCTAATGCATCTACATAGGTATTGTACTCAGTGGCGTAGACAGGTTCTTACACCTGGGGGGGATGATTTGCCGTTCAGTTCACCGGACCAAGACTAATTTGTTCGCGGCCGAGACCACCTGCCCAAATATTTTGAGACCAAGGCAATTGCTTGGAAGTCCTCTCAGTGGGGGGGGGGGGGGGGGGGGGGGGGGGGGGGGGGGGGGTTCCATAAACAATTTTCGAAGCCGAGACCAAATACTTTCAAAATTTTCGAGACCGAGACCAGGTCCCTTCAAAGTTGAAAACCCCTCTCAGTGGGGGGGGGGGGGGGGGGGGGGGGGGGTTCCATAAACAATTTTCGAAGCCGAGACGAAATACTTTCAAAATTTTCGAGACCGAGACCAGGTCCCTTCAAAGTTGAAAACCCCTCTCAGTGGGGGGGGGGGGGGGGGGGGGGGGTAGGGGGGGGGTAGGGGGGGAGGGGGTTCCATAAACAATTTTTTCGAAGCCGAGACAAAGTACTTTCAAAATGTTCTAGATTGAGACCAGGTTCCTTCAAAGTTGAAAACCCCTCTCAGTGGGGGGGGGGGGGGGGGGGGGGTTCCGTAAACAATTTTCGAAGCCAAGACCAAGTACTTTCAAAATTTTCGAGACCGAGACCAGGCAGGTTCCTTCAAAGTTGAAAAGCCCTCTCAGTGGGGGGGGGGGGGGGGGGGGGAGGGGGGGGTTTACGAACAGTTTTTTCGAAGCCGAGACCAAGTACTTTCAAAATTTCTAGGCCGAGAGATCTTTGACAATTTTTGGTACCGAGATCGGGTTTCAGTCGGTTGTGAACAGGTTTTAGTCGGTCGAGACCAGGTTTTAGACGTCAAAGGGGGGGGGGGGGGTTGAACCGCCAACCCCCCCCCCCCCGGGTACGCCTATGCATACAACTAATGTTTTCTTTTTCACTCGTATAGATACACACAAAAAAATATATCCTTCCCTAAAATCTGGGGGGGGATGATTGTACATGTCATCCCCCCACCTTGTGAGGTGGGGGGGGGATGCATCCCCCTCATCCCCCCCGTTGTCTACGCCCCTGATTGTACTGCGAACCAAGCATGAGGCGACAAGCTCTTTTCTAGATTCTCTCAATCTGCATCGTCTGTTGTTCAGTTAAGCCAGAATGCCAAACATGCGCACAGTATTCTACAACAGGCCGCACATACGAGCAATAAACAACCAGCAAATCTTCTGCCGGAAGTTTGAAACCCTTCAGAATGCGGAGCAAATGTAGTCTCATGCTTGCTCGCTTGGTAATTTAATTTACTTGACTGGACCATTTCAAGTTGTTTTGGACTAGTACTCCTAGTAGTTTGACTACTGACACTTCGTTCAAATCATGATTGCCTATTGTTATCTTGGGTGCTACTGTCTCCGTTCTCACGAACTGCACATTCATAACAACACATTTCTTTGGGTTGAGTTTCATTTTGTTTTGTTGGGTCCACTCTTCAAGTTCATTTACATGAGTGTGTATTGTTGTTGGAGCTATTGCCTTTCTGCACTCCAACAGTGTCATGTCGTCCACATACTTCCAACATGGGCTGTCTCGGCAAGCATCGTTGACCATGCAGAGGAATAGTAGAGGTCCTAGTCGTGTTCCTTGTCATGCTTGTGGAGCTCCGGCGGTGATCTTCTCCCACTGCGAGTGCTCCGACATGTAGCGCACACACAGACTGCTCACGGTTTGACAGGAAACTGGATATCCATGCGACAAGAGACGGAGACACATTCATGGCAAACAACTTCTCAATCGCGATTCGGTGATTGGTCAATCGACATGCTCATGTCGCTCATTAGCCATTGTGCTATGACTTTCTCAAGTAGTTTCGCGAAATGATCGGTGAGCGACACTGGTCGGAGGTCCTCGATTGTAGGTTTCGATTTCTTGGTTATCGGTACAACAATCGCACGCTTGCAACGATCTGGTAGGCCTACCTTGGTTTGGCTGAATGATGCGTTTAAGATATATGTGAGAGGTATGCTCAGCTCGTAGGCGAACTCGACGATGATCCGGGCTGAAATGCCATCCGGCCCGGGAGCTTTCCTTCGGTTGATCTGCCTCAGTTCTCGGAAGACTTCCCAGGGTTGGACTTGAGGCAGTTTGCGGGCGGGGAGGAATGCTGGAAGTTGGGAGGTGTCTAACTCGCTGATGTCGCTTGCGATGTTGACAAAGAACTGGTTGATCTTCCCGGCTACTTCTGCGAAGTCAGATTCATCCACCCCTTCCACTTCGATCACAGGCAGACTGGTCTTTCCTCCGGTCATGCACTTGATATTTTTGTGCCATTGAGATGGATTGCTTTGTTTCAGCTGCCGTACTCGGCCAACATAGAAATTTGGTTTATTTCTTTTGATGAGTTTTGAAACTCGACTTGACTTTGCTATGAAAGCAACTTGGCGTTGCTTGATCAATGATTTTACTTGCGGTGTTATCCATTGTTTGTCTTCTCCGTGGCATTTGACAACGCGAGTAGGAAAGTATTCATCAATCAGTGGTAGCAACAACGTGTAAAAAGTCTTACATTTCTCATTGACATCCGTGCATTTGATTAAAGGGATAGTTGAGTTTTGGTCACTAGGGCACTACACAAATTATGTTTTTGTGAGATAATGAAAAACTGACTGTCAAATTTGAAAGAACATACAATTTTAATGACAGAATCAATTTTATTTGATCCAAATCGGTTCAGAAACGGCTGAAATATCCATATACATATTTGTATTCAAAAGTTTTTCTGCCAGGGAACATTTTGACTTTTTTTTGAAAAATTTAACAAAATGCTTATAGACTACTTTGAAAGAAAATCTAAATAGGTTTTTAAAAAGTTGTTGATGATATCTCTATTGAATCATTATTTTAACAAAACATGAAATGCACAATTTTGTATGAAAAATGGCTAAAACCAATAATTTTTTTAGAGAGCGCCATCTTGAGTTGTAACGGCTCTTTTTTTAATGATAACAGGGGTTTTTACTTAGTCTTTTGTAATTGTGTATTACTTTTCAAGCATAGTGGAGTTATAACTATTAGTTTGTACCGTAATGGTGCAGGTTTTGGTTACTAAAGTTAAAGTGATCCCTGTAAAGTGTCAGATATTGCACAAAATGACATTTGCGTCTTCAATCCTATAACAATATCATTGTAACAATACAATTGAAAGATTTGTGAAAGTTTGAAAGTAAACGAACACTGTTTACCTAGTGAAAAAAACGAATATTGAGTTCGTATTTTATCACCAAA
Source organism: Echinarachnius parma (assembly GCA_037951105.1). Classification (NCBI taxonomy): domain Eukaryota; kingdom Metazoa; phylum Echinodermata; class Echinoidea; order Clypeasteroida; family Echinarachniidae; genus Echinarachnius; species Echinarachnius parma. The sequence goes on from JBAMJV010006675.1 coordinate 37,525, forward strand.
TACTGATGGCCTGTCGTAGATTTGTCGCAGTAATGACGATATCCGCACCCGTGTAAACAGACGGTACAGAATTTGCGCGCGCTCAGCTTAAAGGTATGGTGACAAGAAAACTGCCTCAAAATTGTGTTTTACTGTATCTAAGGTAGATTTTCATGAAGATTACTAATACAAACATATTTTTCTCGTGGGAAAACCCGGTAAAATAAAAAAATCAACTTGTAAAATCATTTTCGGAACCCCCGTAAAAAAAACTGAGTCCGGGCGAAAAAAAAGACGTCATCTTTGTGACGTCACATGCACTCAATCGCAGTTTAGCTCGGTCATAGACGTACACGCTGAGTGCAATACTCACCTTGACAGAGAGATATTATTTCCATTTGTTTCAATGTTGCTGCAGCAGATGCAGTCATTTTGTTAGTGTTAATATGTTACGTAATTGCGATGCGCGCGTCATTATTTGTATTGTTACGTCATAGATGTAGATACTGTTTATACGTCACATGTAAGCGCATGTTTAGTTTAGCGCGATATATGCGTATATTTTGAAAGAAAGTAATTTTAAAACTGAAAATATTAGAAGACAAAATAACGTAAAATAAAAGAACACGTTCTAAAGAGCCTTCGCAAGTTTAATAATTCAAGTGCAGCTATAGGAGCCAAATTAGTAAGTTTTATTACATTAATCGCATTTAATTGTTGTGCATGTCTTCTATAAAAGCTTTATAGTGTTATTATAACTGCATATCATACAAACTCAAACTCAGACACTACGGCATCCGAGGCATCCGAGGCGAACTACAGCAATGGATCAGATCATTCCTCACAGACCGATCCCAGCGGGTGGTTGTAGATGGACAAGCATCTGACACGATCCATGTGTCATCTGGTGTTCCCCAAGGAACGGTACTGGGCCCCCTATTGTTCATCACATTTATAAATGACATCTCCCATGGTATCACGTCCAAGCTAAGGCTGTTTGCAGATGACTGTCTCATATACAATCCTATTCATGACATCTCGGACCACCATGCGCTTCAGCGGGACCTTGACCGCCTTCATCAATGGTCTCTTACCTGGCAGATGAAATTCAACACAGAGAAATGTCATCTTCTACGGTTCTCACTCCGCCGAAACAACATTGAAGGCAATTACCTACTGGGCAATACTCAACTTACAGCAGTTCAAAACTACAAATACCTGGGTCTTACTTTTTCTCACAACCTATCCTGGCAAAAACACATTGATGGAATTGCATCGAAATCCAACCAAATGCTCGGGCTTATCAATAGGAATCTACGACGCTCTTCCCAGAAGATCCGACAACAAGCCTTCTTCTCCCTGGTTAGACCTCGCTTGGAATATTGTGCAACAGTCTGGAATCCATCTACAAAGAAGAGCATCTCAAAGATTGAAGCTGTACAGAGGCGAGCAGCAAGATTCGTTCTTCAACAATACCGCCATTCTGAGAGTGTGTCTGCTATGATTCAACAACTTCAATGGACTACACTGGAAAGGCGCAGACACATCTCCTGCCTTAGCCTCCTCTACAAAATTCAGAACGGCATGGTAGCAATTACACTTGACCAACTCCTCACACCAATGGCCCCAAGCATCACCAGACAATACCACCCAAATAAGCTCAAGCATATACATACTCGAACTCAGCTTTACCAGAACTCCTACTTCCCACAAACTGTAACAGCATGGAATGCGCTCCCCAATAATATCTTGGCTTCTACATCACTAGGAGCCTTTGCGGGAGCAGTTGCCTCAATCGGCAATTAATGGGACACCTCACCGGTTCCCCTCGACTCTACGTCCTGACTGATGGACCCTGTCGAGTACCCAAGTAGAAGTAGAAGTAGAAGTATAAATTATCTGATTTGATGTTTAATCATTTGTAGAATATTGTTCTTTTAATCTATATACCGTAAATACGCAATGCCATGAACAGTGATGAATTCAAAGTATTGATTATGTTTTCTTTTGTTTGATCTATTCTGTTATAGATTGTCATCTGTATCAATGTACCACATCTCTCACCTTTCTACAACTGACCAACAATAAACTGTTAATTCCTCAACTACAACTTCAACTTCATCTTATATTCTAAATCAATCTATGTGAACTTATATGATGTGCATGATACCGAATGACAAGTACCGAAACTCCTCCTGAGTGAGGCAGCCACAATGACAATTAATGGAGTAGCATCTGAGTGACATTTCCATCTTCAAGTGTTAATCGAGTCGGCGAGTGGAGTCTGTGAAGGGTAGACAAGATGTCAGAAGTCCCAAGCAAGATGTGCTCCACAGCCAGCAGTGTTCGACGAGAGAAGATGAAATTGAAAATGTTACGTGCGGCTGCGAAAGTAGAGGCTGCTTTCGAGATTGCCTTCGAAGAAGAAGAACTTGAATTAATGCAAAGAAGAAAATCCCTAGAAAGGCGGAAAAAAGAAGCGATGCTAAGGGCGCGAGAACAGGTGCTGATGAAGTACAATTGTCCGAGAGCGATCCGGCCAGAACTTGTTGTCACCGGAAGGGAAGATGAATCCCATGCTCAGAAGTCTCTCCTAAGTTGGGGAAGCGTCGGAAGTATAAGTATGACGACCGACAGTTCAGATGCAAGCGTCAGCTTCAAGACAGCAAGCTATGAAGGCGTGAAATGTGAAGTCCCATCCGCGCCTAAGGAAGTCATTTGTGTTGCGGACGAGATGATGCAGTACGACAGAAGTGTCGACGTGAGCCTCCAAATTGGAAACGATTGTTCGAAAGCGATCCCGCCACGGCAAGTTGTCACCGGAGGGGAAGATGTACCCTATGCTCAGAAGTCTCTCCTAAGTTGGGGATTCGTCGGAAGTATAAGTAAGACGACCGACAGTTCTGATGCAAGTGCCGGCTTCAAGACAGCAAGCTACGAAGGCGTGGAATGTGAACTCCCAACCATGGCTAAGGAAATCCTTTGCCCGCAGAACGTCATGGAGACTCTGAAAAGGGATTTCGCTGACGAACACACTGGGAATCAGTCTAGTTCGGTCGAGGACCAGAGATTCCTAGGAATGAACAAGGAAATGCAGAAAAGCACCAGATGGACGAAAGGACCATCTTTTCTGCAAGAAAGTGGAGAGTTTAGGGTTAGTTCCAGTCAGCACGACTCAACCATCAGTACAGAAGACCCCGAAGTACGGAAGGTTCATACCCTCTCAACTACTGCAAATGGAACAGGCACATTCGAGCTAACAAGCAGAATACAACACATTTCCAGTTGGCAGCGTGCCAAACGAGCTATCGCCTTATGCCTGAAACTAAGACGCAAGCTACAAAACAAGCAAGTCAAAAGGCACGTGAATGTACAACGTCCAATCACACGGATTGTTCCAAGTGCTGCTGAGCTTGAAGGAGCAGAGATTGAGATCCTACGATGTGTGCAAGCTGAACACTTTCACGACGAATTGGAAGTCCTTCGTGCACTCAAATCAGACAAAGAGTCCGGACCCGAAGCAGATGGCTTCAATCGAGATGCTGATGACGGAGAAGAGTTCGGATCCGACGCAGCTGTCTTCAATCGAGATGATGATGACGGAGAAGAGTTCGCACCCGACGCAGCTGGCTTCAATCGAGATGCTGATGATGGAGAAGAGTTCGTACCCGAAGCAGCCGCTTTCATCAAAGACAACTTCTATGTGGACGACGGACCCGAAGTAGCCGCTCGCACATTTGTCTTCAATCGAGATGCTGATGGTGGAGACGAGTTCGGACCCGAAGCAGCCGCTTTCATCAAAGACGACTTCTATGTGGACGACGGACCCGAAGTAGCCGCTCGCACATTTGTCTTCAATCGAGATGCTGATGGTGGAGACGAGTTCGGACCCGAAGCAGCCGCTTTCATCAAAGACGACTTCTATGTAGACGACGGAGTGAAGTCGGTTGCTGCCGTGGAAGAAGCAGTACCTCTTCTAAAAGCAAGTCGTGGGATATGCGAGAAGGCAGACCTCCATATTCACAAAGTGACGTCGAACAAGAAGGAGGTAATTCAAGAATTCCCAGTGGACGACAGTGCTAAAGGATTAGCCAACCTGGACTTGGAAAATGACCCTCTACCAGTTGAACGCGCCTTGGGAGCGGTGTGTTGCGTTGAAAACGACGCCCTCCAAATCAGAGTCGAGCTACGATATCGACCATGCACAAGAACAGGAATCCTCTCAACAGTTTGCTCCATCTACGATCCAAATGGATTTGCCAGTCCTGTGACACTGAGTGGCAAACAGATTCTGCAAGACATGTGTCATCGCAAGGATGATTGGGACAGCCCCCTTCCAGATGACATCCGTCCAAAGTGGGAGAAGTGGAGACTTGATGAAGTTGGACAGCTACAACTTGAAGTGACAAGATGCTACAAGCCTGCCGGATCTGGTGATGTGAAGTGCGCAGAGTTACATCACCTACTCGACAGTGGTGGAGGCGAGTTCAGTATCTGGTCTAGAAGCTCTGGGTAGATGGAGGCGCTAATACCTTCAAGAACTTCAGCAGAACAATAGAAACTTTAAAGCCGAAGGACTATAAAAGCACGCATGAGATATATATATATTTAGAGAATACCTCTAATAAAATGAGTCTTGAACACGTTAATAATAATAATGATTATTATATTGATATTTTGAACGATATGAAATGTTTGTCTTTTGTAATTCTACATTCAGTAACTTGTTTGCTTGAGACAGGAATCAAGTGCCAGAAAGGATACTTATTATCTCTGTTATAATTATCAATATGTATAATTTGCAGAATGCATTCAAATTCCGATATATTCTACCTATGATGTTATGGTTGTATAATATGCATGTGTATATTACTCTATTTATTTCTTTGCTTTGAAATTAATTGTTAAAATAGCAAAGGTTATTTCTCCGTAAATTTGAGTATTTGTTGCCTTTTTGTAAACTGAATTCAGTTAAAGGAGCCGGTGTTGCTGCAGCAGATGCAGTCATTTTGTTAGTGTTAATATGTTACGTAATTGCGATGCGCGCGTCATTATTTGTATTGTTACGTCATAGATGTAGATACTGTTTATACGTCACATGTAAGCGCATGTTTAGTTTAGCGCGATATATGCGTATATTTTGAAAGAAAGTAATTTTAAAACTGAAAATATTAGAAGACAAAATAACGTAAAATAAAAGAACACGTTCTAAAGAGCCTTCGCAAGTTTAATAATTCAAGTGCAGCTATAGGAGCCAAATTAGTAAGTTTTATTACATTAATCGCATTTAATTGTTGTGCATGTCTTCTATAAAAGCTTTATAGTGTTATTATAACTGCATATAAATTATCTGATTTGATGTTTAATCATTTGTAGAATATTGTTCTTTTAATCTATATACCGTAAATACGCAATGCCATGAACAGTGATGAATTCAAAGTATTGATTATGTTTTCTTTTGTTTGATCTATTCTGTTATAGATTGTCATCTGTATCAATGTACCACATCTCTCACCTTTCTACAACTGACCAACAATAAACTGTTAATTCCTCAACTACAACTTCAACTTCATCTTATATTCTAAATCAATCTATGTGAACTTATATGATGTGCATGATACCGAATGACAAGTACCGAAACTCCTCCTGAGTGAGGCAGCCACATTCAATATTTGCAAACATTTGCTTAGGTTTATATCATGGACGATATACACTCAGATGTGTAGCTGCATCCTGCTACAATTCATTTCTTAGCAATTCTTAAGCACTTTCAGAGCCTCAATTTACAAGCAAAAACGAGTTTGTTTTACAAGCAAGTCATAGGCTCTGCATGTAAACCATGCACATTCCTCCGCGTTGCGGTCTGCTTGTGATGTCATGAATCGGTTGACACGTGCGCACATTCCAGCTCTGCTATAAATGACTTTTTTAGGAGCATGGAACGCCGATGCGTAATAAAGCAAAAAAGTTGCATGAAATTTCCCTTTTTTTCCCCAACTTAAAGGGATAGTTGAGTTCTGGTAAGGAGAGTACAGTTTTGGTGAAACTGAATTTTAGTAACCAAAACCTGCATCATTACATTACAAACTAATATTTATAACTAGAAAGGAACAAAAAATTACAAATGACGTAGTAAAGATCATGTTATCATTCAAGAGCCGTTAAAACGTAAGAGGGCGCTCTCTAAACACTCATCGGTTTCAACCATTTTAAATTAAATATTGTGCATGTGATGCTTTGTTGAAATGGTGATTAGATAGAGAAATAACCAACAACTATTTAAATACCTATTTTGTAACTTTTTGAAAAGAGGAAGCATTTTTTTTGAATTTGTAACGGCTGGTTCAGAATTCTCTAATAAACCCGGGGCCCCGGGTTTATTACAAATTGTTATATTTATGGATATTTCAGCCGTCTCTGAACCGATTTTGATCAAACAAAGATGATTTTATTGTTTAAATATTATGCTCTTTCAAATTTTACACTCAGTTTTTAATTACCTCACAAAAAAAATAAGTAGTCTAGCGCCCTCTCTACCAAAACTCAACTATCCCTTTCAGGATTTCTTTGAAAAAAGGAGTGTGGTATATCAAATAAAGGCCCATATTTAAAGCTATAAACTTGTATCAAAGCCGGGATTTTCCCCCTCCTTTAATAGTCGGGTACATCGACTCGTAGCGCTGCCCTGTCTATCGGGAAGGTTTCGGCCACTCCGCCGGCCCGAGTCCGTGATCGCGTGGCGCGCCGGCCGGGCGTGTTCAGCTACGGCAATTGTACTTTTTACCAAAACCGTTGGGCAACGGTTTTGAGATGATGATTTTCAATGATAATTATCTTCATACTAAGGGGACATTTGAAAAAATCTAACCCTATTTTATTCTTCTCTTACCATAAGCTAAACACGGCAGAAGAGAAACGAGGAAGCTCCAAGTAATTATCGTGGAGTTAGACACTTTACTTGGATCACTTTAAGTTTGACCAATTCTCAAATATCCCTTTAAAGAAGTGTGTAGATATATAATTGGCAAGAATCCTTTTTACTGTACGAAGCTTGAATTTTCCTCCTATGCTTGTTTACAAGTTTTGTTCATAGGCAGATTGAGATTGAAGAATGACATGATTTCCAGCGGAAACATTTTGAAATTGTAGCATTATGCCAATACATGCAAGTTTGTGTTTTGTTACTGAGGCCAGGACATGAAATTAGCATTTCATATTGTCGTTTTTGTTCTTCAAGATTATTTATGTAGCTAACTTTCATGTTATAAAAAGAAATGAGAATATGAAGCCCAGTCTTTCATGTATGTATACGCTTTAATACTCTGCCTCATATATAAGTAATTAAAAATGGTGATCACGCTTTATTTATTTAGAACGGAATTATGTCTCATGACATAAAAGACGAAGGAAGCAGAGAGTGTTTATGTCATGTCTTAAAGCATTTGTATATGTAGCACTGGTGTTAACCCTTCATGAATTGATATTGTTAATTAGAGAAACAAGAAATACTATAAGGTTTGTACATGTACAAGTATGTTCTGTTTTCACAGAAATGTAACTTTCAAAATGAAGCCCACTGATTTTAGAGGAAAGTGCAAGGAAAGCTATGTACAATTCATATGCCAGTAAACTGCCAACATTCGTTTTGTGCTCATTTACAGCACAAACAGTTTGAACCTTATCATGCCGCCAAATTGTCAGTACATGGAAATTGATGTTTTGTTAATTGATGCCAGTACAGTTAATGAGCTATTGTTTAAAACCATTATGTCATTCTGTTTGAGATTGTTTATCAAGTGTAATTTTATTATAAATGTGAAGAAATCATACCATGTAGTCCAACATTCCGTCTGTGTGTATTTCGCTTCATTATTTGCTGATTACGTGTACGTTGTGTACATGTATCGGTCTTTGCAGAAGGCAATATATAAAAGGGGTAGTTGAGTTTTGGTATAGAGGGCGCTACACAAAATATTTTTTTGTGAGATAATGAAAAACTGAGTGTCAAATTCGAAAGAGCATACAATTTTAATGACATAATAAACTTTATTTGATCAAAATCGGTTCAGAAACGGCTGAAATATGCATAAACATAACCATTTCTAATAATTGTGGGGCCCCACAAATATTCGATAATTTTTAACCAGCCGTTAAAAAAAATCACAAAAGAGGTTTTTTAAAAGTTGTTGATCATATCTCTATCTAATCAGTATTTCAACAAAACATCACATGCATGATATTTTATTTCAGATGGTTGAAAACAAGTTCTTCTTAGAGAGCGCCCTCTTAAGTTTCAACTGCACTTTTTAAAATTATAACAGGCTTTTTACTTAGTTGTTTGTAATATTGTATCCTTTCGAGCGTGGCAGAGTTATAACTATTAGTTTGTAATGTAATGATGCAGGTTTTGGTTACTAAAGTTCAGTTTGACCAAAACTGTATACTCTCTTTACCAAAACTCAACTATCCCTTTAAACCAAATTAAGTCACTTTGCATTAAAGAAAAAGAAACGGTACAGATTTTGTCACAGTAATCGTGAAGATAATTATGTTTGTCTATGTTTCACAATTGTTAAATAGATGAAGTTGATCATATTATACATGAACTTAATCTAAAGTTTTGGAGGGAAACAATTATGATTTATTTAGTTAAACTGCAAAAAAAAAAGAGAACTTTGTCGTCATGTGAAATAAAAACAAAAAACATGTTACGTGAATTCATGATTGTATACATATTCTTAGTAAGTCTAGATGGAATGTAAACTGAACACTTCATTTATTGACCCTAACATTTTATTCAATAAAAGCTAAAGACGAACTATTTATAAGTGAAGGGCCGAGGATATAGAGTCACGAGTACTGAGTGGAATTTCAAGGGGGTGCAGAGAAAGGAGATAGATTGGAAAGGGGAGTTACTATCCAACCCTCCCAATGCCATGGAGATATTCAATGTGTAAAGAACAGGCTTATAATGAAATCCAAAAGGAATTCTTAGGAAGTGTTCTTCACGGTGAATATCAAAACGTTTATGTTTCTACTGTTACAATCTGCCCTTAATTTCTAGTTTGATTAGTGTTTGAGTGCTCTATTGTAATAATATTGCGTTATATTTTATTTTAAATCCGTTTTAATTATTTATTTTGTTTTAATTACTTCATTGTACTATTTTATAATTGTATATCCATTTCTCACTATGTAACTGATGTGTATCTATATCATATTATCAATGTTTGTTGCATGTATATTTCATGACCCCAATGTAAACCAGTTATTTGATTGTTTGGGCTTTTACCGTGTTGAAATAAAATAGAATCAATCAATCAATCAAATGAACAGTTTCATGTGACAGCAACTACACACTAGAGATACGAGTTTTATATTCGACATCAGAGGGCGTGCTTTATAATAAACATTGTTTAGATTGTAAATATCTCATAAGTGTGGATATTTTCCCACTGACGAGATGTGGAGTTACTTTCAGTATATTTTTCTCTACCTTCTGGTAGAATTCCATGTAGTTGTCGAAGGGGTGGGGGGAGGGGGGGGGGGGGGGGGGGGGTTACAAAAAGTGAAAAACTAAAGCAGTTTGGGCCACTCACCCGGCGGTCTAGAAGTGGAAGCACTGCTTGTGACGCGGATCTTCCAGCCGAGGAACCGATGGGTGTAGCACTGAAAAGAGGATGGAAAAGAGGTGTTGATAAATAACTAATCTGAATTTATTGGTTAAAAAGTGTTAAATGCTTACAAGACAGTGTTCTTATTTCTCATCCAGGTTAAGAATTGGTGGCAACCCAGTCGCAACATAAACGTATAAACGGCCATAATTTGATTGATTCTGGTCGAAGTTCGAAAAAACATTAGTGTTCTCAGTTCCAGTTCTTTTTAGAGCAACTTTTGTCTGACATATGACGTTCTCTCACAATTACGTCATAACGATGTGGAAAATTTCACACGTACCAACACAACGTAACATATAAGGAAAGCTTAGAATAGCGTAAATTAGTGTTGTTTAAAATGGAGAAAAAAATAATGTATACTTAGCAAAAAAAGAAACAGGACACTTCTTTAAAGGGCAATAAAACCCAAGCAGACTAACCCTAGCTTTCATAGACTTAATGAGATTAGGAGGAATAATCTCTGAAAGTATCGGGCCATAAAAAAGAAAACTAATATATGGCTCTTTGAAGATGCCCATTTATTCCTATGGGGAACTCAAATTGGCAACGCACTCTGATAAGTATGTGGACTACTCCCCATATGTTTTGTACACAAATTTTCACATTTTTACAGTATTCTTCATAGTCACACTATTCCATTCCCCAAACTCACAATATTAAGTGGTGTATAAATGTGTTCTACAAAACATATGTTAAACTCAAACGAAGGGTAAACATACATTTTGAGAAAATTTAACAAAATTGAAATTTTGTGTACAAAACGTATGGCGAGTAGTCCACAACTTTGCCAGAGTGCGTTCATGTCAATTTGAGTCTCTCATAGAAATAAATGGATATTTTCAAAAAGCCATAGTTTTCTTATTTCTTGACCGATTGTGCTCAAACTTTCAGAGATTATTCCTCCTAATCAGGGGTGTCGTGTTTTTGAGATTGGGGGGGGGGGGGGGGGGGGGGCGATATTTGACAATTTTTCCAGAGTGACCACTGAGAGAGCTAAAAGCCCCCACATTAGCATGCCCGGAAGTTTTATTATGCGCTCATTGAAAGTGTCTTGATGGCTCGAAGACCTGACTTTGGGGGGCACCCACATTTGGGGACAATAATGGGGGTCCAGGTGGCGGAGCCACAGGAAGCTTTTAGATTTCAGACATTTGCTCCTAGCATGGGTGTTAAAATTGTATAAAATAGTGAACCTACTCATAACGTAGTTTTAAAGGGCATAGCGAGGAAAAGACTGAGCCTTGCATGAGATGGATCTACGTGATCATGTATACTATAGAGCCATCGATATAGTCTAGGGCATTGGGCTCCCATGAAACTAAGCAAGGGCGTCAACAATTTCTCAAAAGTGTAGGGGAGACATTGCGAGGAAGCAAAGCGACCGAGCGGGGGAGGGTGTGTCACAGTAGGGAGCTTTTGTATTTTTGGGCGTGAAATTGTGCGATTTGGTGCACACCTGAGACAGAAATTTCACGTAATATGAAGTATATAGGTATGGAACCAAACATACATAATGACAAAGGGAGGGGGACAATCTGCTCCTTTTTCAAATGTGGGGGGACATGATATTCCAATTTGATTTGCGTTCAGCGCATATGTACCGAGATTATTTCATTTTCTGTGACGATGTGCTATCTATTTATATTCAAGCACAATACTATGGCTGAGCATGAATTAAAACAAACTGACTGAATGAATGAAAACGTTATTAAAACGTACCGAAAACTCTTTTTAAAAAAAATTATTGAAATAACATCTGTTTCATCATTATGTGAAAATATACAAAATATGACAGTAAATGTCAACAGCATCTAAAATGACAACCAATAATATAACATAAATATCTGACAGCTTCTGTGGATGATTCTTAAACTAGAAAATGAACACATAAATCAAATGTGCATAAAGAACATGATTTTAACAAACATAAAGGATGGGGCATGTGGTTGTAAACCTTTTAAACAACAAAACCGAATAATCAGAAAATTTGGAATATGACAATAAATCATTCCATTATAAATATAGCAACATAAAATGTATACTGTCCATGTACATCAAACCAAAAACTACATACATTGATAAAACAAAACGTTATGTTTATCATTATTATGATTTTCATTTTTCTAAGTATTTTTTTTCAATTAAATTTACTTCCCATTTAAGTCTTTTCTCCAAAACCAATATGTATTGAAATAGGGCTTGTGTGGTAAAATCCGAACCTAAGCATCGTTAAATACAGAAATATCGGAAGAAATCCAATATCCACCTGTGAAATTCATAAATCCACCACCTGTTCAGACCTATCAGCGCCGCTAGCGCTGGGGGAGATATCGACAAGCTAGGGACAAAGCCCGTATAGCGCGACACCTCGTGTACACCTCGTGGTCGTAATACACGTAGCGTATGAGCGATTCCGCGTTGGCGATATCTATCCGGCCCTAGATCAATTTATAATTTTGCAAATATATCAATTAGTAGGCGGTTTATTGGCCAAATTTGGATAATCCTATATTAGTACAATTATATTATTTCACATTATTGGTAATAAGAGCTTCCATTTCATTTTTTGAGAGGGGGGCGTTTCCAAAACTGGCCTTTACCTTTAACAACGATCGATAACGGAAATAGAATATATAACGAAGGGCCCTTCTATGGACAAATCACAAATTGAGCCCTCTATGAATTCACGACCGCCGCTAAAGCTATGAATAAACAATCCAGACCAGTCTATATATTCATATCCACTTTTAGTCAGAAAAAAAAACCGACTCTGCGTGGGGTTTCCTTTAAAATATCTGACGTCATACCAGTGGCGGATCTACGGGGGAGGGGGGGGGGGTTAGGGGGTTTAACACCCCCCCCCCCCCCCCCCCCCCCCCCCCTTGGGCTGCCAAGTGAAAATGTGATGTGGAAAACATCACTTACGGGGGTTCAAAATAGCAAAAAGAATCGCCGCTTCGCGGCTCGTGGACATCACTTACGGGGGTTCAGAATAGCACCAACAAAAATCGCCGCTTCACGGCTAGTGGACGATGCTTCGCATCGTCGTTGGGTCGAACCCCCCCCCCCCCCCTTAGCAAAAAGCTAGATCCGCCCCTGCATACAACCACCCCATGTATGAAGTGGTGAGTGGAACAACAATGGGAATATAGAGACATAATTTGTCGGTCTAATTCACTATTGTATTTAGCATTTAATTGGCAATATATATTAATTAATTAAGATAGCATGATTTCGTGAATGTGTATAGTGTGATCTTTCACCTGGTAGTAGAGCAGGTCGGGTGTGTCGAGGCCAACGGTCCAGGTAAGTGTCGCCGGATCTCCTGGCTCACACGTCTTCTCGAGGGTCCCCTTATAAGACTCGAACGTGTCGTATGACCTGGTGTCACCGGTGGTGGGGGTATTCTCCCACTGGCACAGCGGTCCCTCTACACAAATGATGTTGCATTACTGAGTTACTGAATTTACACCCATTAACTTTATTACAAAAAGCGATACCGAAAGTATGGATGAATAATTTGAAAGAACCAATATGTTTAGAAATACCAAAAGTTTTGATTCGAGAAAAAGAAAGACTTATTCAAAAAGTATCAAGTAAATTATTTTATATTTCACTTTCTAAAAATGGAAATGCAATTGAAGGCCCATCATATTGGGTAAAGAAATTAGATTGTTATGTTAATTGGAAACGTGTTTATAAAAGAAATTTTGTGTATAATCAAGGAGAACAAATTAAGACAATTTAACTTTAAAGTCATTTATAATTTGATCGTAGTAAAAAGAAAATTATTTTTGTGGAAACTTAGTAATACTGATACATGTGAAACATGTCATTGTCGAGAAGATTTATATCATGCTCTATTGGAATGTAAAATGAATGAAATATTTTTTAGAAAGTTTACGCAAATGGTAAAACATGTTTATAATGTAAATGAGAAATGAATGTATTTACATTACTGAAAATAAATGTAGAAGACAAGATAAATGATATTTGAACTATAGCTTTTTGGAGCATATATAAAATGATAGTAATCAGAAATCAATCGGGAAAAGATGAAAGAAGCACAAAACTAAGGTTTACATTCTTAAAGTGGACTTCCGTACGATTTCAAGCTTCTAATGATTGAAAGACAGATATTCTAGGTCAATAAACACAATTTTGTATGAAAGAAGTATGATTGTGGGTTCTTATAATTGGTTTTGAAATTCTAATGACACAAATTCGCGAGCGAGCTTGTTCTATCCCACAATGCACCAATTTGTGACGGGCGACCCTCACTATGCGCCTATCTATGTTTTTACACTGCAGCGAATGTGTTCTTTTGATCGGACCAATACAATGCTCGATCATGAATAGTTTAGTCCACGCTGCGCCACTGACCGTGCCTTTGAGCATTACTGCATTGTTGAACCGTTTGGAAATACTTGCCTGCCCGATATTGTAACACGTTGGCTTTCATTGGAATTTGAATAGACCCACATTTCTGTAAACGTGGTTATTGAATTTGCTAGCTCTGCATGACCGGCTATTATGAATGACACATGCAGTGATCACAATGCAGTGGCACTGGATTCAAGCCTACTCAAGAAATTGAGCAAAGTGAGGGTGCTACGTAAGGGTCTCATGATTGTGCGCGGTAAATTTAATTATTTCCTCAGAGTTAATGACATTATAAAAATCTCTTAGAAATCAAGCAAAGTGAGTCAAATCCTTAAAATATTCAAGCACATCCCTAGATTTATTTCCAATATACTGTAGGCCTATTTGTTTTAAAATCGTCCGGAATTCTTTAAAGGAAGTTCACTTTCGTATACAAATTAATGATCACCTGCGTAAAGAAAACAAAAAAGAATTGTATTATTTACCATATATGATCAAAACATATTTTTAATGTTTAAATTGACGTAAAAGAGAAAATGATTGAAATCTGATTTGTTAAACTGTATGGAACGTAAATTGAAATCAATAAATGCCTGGAAAGGTGAAAAAAAAACTTTATCAAATTCAACCGAAATCAATTGGAGCTTTCACATTTATTAGGTGATACGTATAACGTATCACCTATTGATTTTGCTCAGCATGGTGCTTCCATTAGCGCACGATATGTTACGATTGTATACCATATTACTTTGTTTATATAATTCGTGTTATTATAAAGTTTGAACTTGATAAGATCTTGTTCATAACATATCGAACTATCATGTGACAACATTTTATAATGCTACCATGATCCGTCGTCATTTCCCGTTGTCATTCCGGTTGTTAAATATACCGCAGTTGTGGAAGCAGAATGATTTCATCTTTTTTTTAAAACTTGTTTTCTTCTTCTTTTTACGATTTTTGTGTATCGTGTTTCTTAAGTTTGGTTAGGGATATGATTATGAAACTTGATGAATATATAGAGCATGGTCCGAAATTGTGCACCTGGGTAATTATTTTGACGTCACTAGCCCATGACGTCATATAGACGCCATTGTAAAAAAAATCAGTTAATCGGCCATATCTCTCTTACGTAATGGTATATTTCAACCAAACTTCGTATACAGGGCGTATCAAAAAAAGCGTTACACTTTTGAACAATCTGTCAAAATTACATTTCAAAATATTTTGAAGATTTTTTCATGTCGATAGATGCCCAATGGTCTCATCTATCAAGTGCCACTAACAAAGCAAATTTTCATTCACGCTTGGACGAGCACTGACTGTTTTTGCCCAGAGTGTGAAATATGACTTGCGCCAATATCAAAGAAGAGGGAAAATTAAACCAGCAGTCCGAAAAAGTAACCTACTCCCATTCAAATAAATTGCTCTTTGCCAGATAATTACTAGACTAGCATAACCAGTGGGTACCAGTGGCGTGCCCAAGATTTTTCAAAGGGAGGGGGGGGGGGGGTTCAGAAACAATTTCTGTCAGCGGGAGGGGGGGGTGTAGTCGTAGACAATTTTCAAAGCCGAGACGAAGTACCTGCAAAATTGTCAAGACCAAGACCAGGTCTGGTGCACAATTTTCAAGGCCGATACCAAGACACAGTGGTTAAGAATCCGGTAAGCGGGAGAGTGGGATGGGGGGGGGGGTGGTAGTCGTAGACAATTTTCGCAGCCCAGACTGCGAATTGTCGACATTTTCAAGACCATGACCAGGTCCGGTCCACAATTTTCGAGACCAAGACCCAGTGGTTGAGAATCCTGTAAGCAGAGGGGCCGGGGGGGGGGAGGGGTGGGGGATGGGGGATGGGGGGGACCGGTGGTAGTTGAAGAAAATGTTCGCAGGCGAGACCGCGAATTTTTGGCATTTTCGAGACCGAGTCCAGGTCCGGCCACAAGACCAAGTGGTTGAGAATCCTGTAAGCGAGGGCGGGGGGGGGGGGGGGTCTTGGTCGTGGAAAATTTGACATTTTCGAGGCCGGGACCACAGTTTTTCACACTTTTCGAGGTCGAGACAGACCATCGAAAATGACGGTCGAGACCATTGACATTTGGTCTCGAGAACAGTTAAAATTTGAAATGGGGGGGGGGGGGGTAAACCCCCAAAAATTGTTTTGTCTAAGGAGGGGGGTGACACCTCCCCCCTGGGTACGCCTATGATCATAACATAACCATAAATTTATGCAAAGGAGCAATTTGTTTTAATGGCAGTACTTATACGGCCTGGTGGTTTAATTTTCCCTCTTCTTTCAATTTGGCGCAAGTCATTTTTCACACTCTGAACAAAAACAGTCAGTGTTCGCCCAAGCGTGAACGAAAATTTGTTTTGTTAGTGGCACTTGATAGATGAGACGATTGGGCATCTGTCGACATGCAAAAATCTTCAAAATATTTTGAAATGTAATTTGGACAGATTTTTCAAAAGTGTAACGCTTTTTTGGATACGCCCTGTATAGAAAGCTTAGGTCAAGGGCTACAAAACAAAAAGGGTTCTGCATTCTAGTTCGTACGGACAACGACGGACGCGTACGCGCGCGTCAAAGGGTAAACATTCTTGAAAAATTCTCAAATCGACCCGCGATCAATTTTGTATATGTTTCAGGTCTTTTCGAGCATTTCAAAATTTTGCGCGCGCGCTTTCCCGCGAATCTGTTCCCAATAGTTTCTATGATAAATTTAAAGGGGACCACCAAGCAAAGGACAACACATTATTATATGTTTTGGTACCGTTTTGTGATATCAAATAGATACCCAACATTTTACAAAGGGTTGTGTAATTCATAAACAAAGCAATTAATTTCCACCACTTACGGAACCACTGCTATTTCCTGGTTCCACACAGGCCAAGCATTTGCGAGTGCGCCAATGCTTTCACGCGTACGTCAATACATTAAAATCCGCGAGTGCTGCTATGCGCAAAATATGTACAAAGTCTGCCCTTTTTTAACTGATAATAATTTTTAAAATCCATGGGCAATTTTGTTAAAAGTATTTTTCCTGACAGAATAATGAGTTGTAGATATATTACATCATGCATAAGCATTGCCAACCGGACATCATTACGTAACCATATGACCATGAGAATTGAACGTTTGCAGTTTTCATCGATTTTTCATTTGTGATTATGTTTATATCATGTTTGGATCCCGATATCTCTATCAATTCTGCTTGAATTTGTCCCAAGTTTTGATATTTTGTAGCTAGGATGATTGTATACAATTACTAGATCTTCCCGATCGGAAAGGTGCCAATGCGCGCGTGTTCCACATGAAATCCGCGCGTGCTGCCATAATGTAAAATATATGAAAATGTTGTAAAAACAGGCCCTTTCTATTTGATCATAAGTTTGAAAATCCATCATTAAAGTTTTTGTTTTTATATATTCCTGACAGAGTATGAAATGTAGATATGATGTGATGTTTAATTTTTGCCAATCGGACATCACGACGTCATCAAATCACCATGAGAAGTGACAATTAAGTTTTGATTGATTTCATAAATTTTGTATTATATTTGGAAGGTGTATTTGTGTCTCTATTTCCTTCGATTCTGCTTGAATCCGTCCAAAATTTCGATATGTTGTAGCGGAGATCTGGAGGAAAAATAATATGTTCCTATTATTTTGCTCAGATAATGGCAACATTTTTTTTTCTTTTATTGCAATCTATCTGAAGATATTCCGAGTAAGCCGTTATATTTCTTTTGTGTCGTAACTTTCGGTGTTTTTAATTAGACATTCGAGATCGGCAATTAGCTCCCAAAACGGGGCTCTCAAATCAGCGCATATACCCGTGTTGCTAATTTACTCGAGTAGCCTACCCGCCCTCCCCGAACTATAGGGCTACTCTCCCAATAATCTTCTCTGTGAGTGGAATTCGTGGAAATACATGGCAAAGCGCCCCTCTCAGCATACCTCATCTATCATATTCAGATACCGCTAAACTGGTAATTCTATCTGTACAGCTCTTATCGTAGCCTATCCGATATGCATCGTGCTGTCTGGCAGGTTCTACAACCGGTACTGTATTAAACCGCGAAAGGCCGAGTTTGAGCGGGGCAGCGCGAAGCCTATCGCCACTCGTGAACGTGAAAAGTTATATTTTCTTTTATTTACATAGAAAATCTTCGTAGAAATGCTACGAAGCCCATATTCATATGCCACAAGACCAGGTTGATCAGCTGTTTGTGAGTGTTAGTCTTCCTTTGGAAGCTAAATGTAAAACCAAACGCGCAACCTTTCACAATACACTGTTAGTGGCATAGAGTAGTGGTTGTTATAGGGTCTCCGCTTCGGACTATATGTGTATGCTGCACTGAACATACCACCGCGGTGCACCGGACCGGGTGCGGACGCGTCCATTATTTATAGGGTACGTCATTACAAAATATGTTGTTTTCTTTTAAAATAAAGAGTTGAGATTTGATATGGATGCAAAAAGGTAATTCTATGCTTTAGTTTTCATTGTAATGTATCTCATATTTTATCATTATGATAGTTATGATAATATTAATGTCTGATACTAAATAAACCCTTAATACACGGTGGAACACGCCACCGATTAGGCATACGGTATCCACATCTAGCGATCTGATTGGTTGCTGATTTCTCTCATGAATAGTAATACCTTATTCTCTTTGCTCATTAATAAATTACTGCGAATCCAGTGCTTAAAGGCTATATATGGAGCCAGTTTATTAGTATTTAGCTCTCTCACAGCTAGCTAGCTCGCGATCGCATAGAGAATCTCCAAGCCATATAGAGCCTTGACTAAAGGCTACTCTTATCGCGGAATATCCCTTGGGACTGCTCGGACAATCCTGAACAATGGCGTGACTGTCTGTCTGTTGCCAATGTCATGGTAGCCTTAAGTCAAGGCTCTGGCGTGGATATTATATACACGAGCGATGAGGTCTACAATATACCGCAGGGGCGTAATGGGCAAAAACCTTTTGGGGGCTCATTATGTATGCTAAAATTGCGCGTTATCGCGATATCTCAAGAACCAATAGACATATTGTAACCACACTCGGTGCAAAAGGGTACCACCACCCAAAAATAATATTCTTATTAAAGAAAGGTAACATCTTTAGTATTCCATTACATCAACAAGTTTCCAGAAAGAAAGAACAAATAATTGGAAAACGCATCACCATTCTAAAGCATGCGTTCATGCGGTCTGAATTGCGAAGACTAATGTGTGCAGAGCGAACGAATCTCCCGGGAATCTATTGTCTACAAACGTACGCGTGAATAGCATTGGCGCACTCGCAAATGGTTGGCCCGTATGGAACCAGGAAATAGTAGTGGTTCCGTAAGTGGTGGAAATTAATTCCTTTGTTTCTGAATTACACAACCCTTTGCAAAATGTTGGGTATATATTTGATATCATAAAACGGTACCAAAACATATATTAATGTGTTGTTCTTTGCCTGGTGGTCCCCTTTAATAAGAGAATGAACTGATTACATTTTTAGGTCATGAGGTCAAAGGTCAAAGTTCACATGACTCATTCTATATGCAAAACTGGCTCGTCATTGCGATATATCATGAACTAATTGATGTATTTAAACCGAACTTGGTAAATGTATGTATCGTAAGAAGCCAATGAACTGATCACATTTTATGGTCATAAGGTTGAAGGTCAAAGGTCACACGATTTATTACATATGCAAAAATAGCTTGTTATCGCGATATCTCACGTACCAATTTATGTTTTGTCACTAGACTTGGTACATGTATGTATCGTGAGAAGCAAATTAACTGATAAGATGTTGGGGGACTTGAGGTCAAAGGTCAAAGGTTACACTGCTCATTATGTATGCTAAATTGCTTGTTATCGTGATATCTCAAGAACCGATAGACATATTGTCACCACGGGTGCGCTTCGTTATTCCGAAGGTTCGTTATTCCGAACACGCAAATTTCGTATACCTGAGGGTTCGTTATTCCTAAAATGAAATAGGGTTCGTTAATCCGAACATTTGTTGCATTATTCCGAAGGTTCGTTATTCCGAAGGTTCGTTATTCCGAGGGTTCGTTATTCCGAAGGTTCGCTATTCCTAAAATGAAATCTGGTTCGTTATTCCGAAGGTTCGTTAGTCCGAAAATAAAATCGTGTTCGTTATTCCGAAGGTTCGTTATTCCGAAGGTCCGTTATTCCTAAAATGAAATCGGGTTCGTTAATCCGAAAATGATTTTGGGTTTGTTATAATGCTATAATTTCATATAAAGAGATAAAATAAACTTAAATGTTTGATTTGTCTGGCCAAGGGAGGGATAGGGGGAGGGGTATGCATAATGCAGGCTGCAAATTAAATAAACAAAACACAAATTATAGTATTATAACAAACCCGATTGAATTTTCGGATTAACGAACCCTATTTTATTTTCGGACTAATGAACCTTCGGAATAACGAACCTTCGGAATAACGAACCTTCGGAATAACGAACCCGATTTTGTTTTCGGATAAACGAACCTTCGTAATAAAGAACCCGATTTCGTTTTAGGAATAGTGAACCTTCGGAATAACGAACCCCCGGAATAACGAACCTTCGGAATAACGAACCTTCGGAATAACGAACCTTCGGAATAACGAACCTTCGGAATAACTGAACCTTCGGAATAACGAACCTTCGGAATAACGGACTGTAACCGTCACCACACTCTGTACATGTATGTATCTTAATAAGAGAATGAAGTGATTAGGTTTTGGGGTCATGAGGTCAAAGGCCAAATGTCAAAGGGCTCATTATATATGAACAAAAGCTCGTTAGCACAATATCTCATGTTTTACTTGGTGTATTATCAACTGACTTGATACATGTATGTTTCTTGCAGAGCCAATGAACTAATTAAATTTTGGGATCATGAGGTCAAAGGTCAAAGGTCAAAGGTCATGCGTATCACCTTATTCGTCAAAATGACGAATAAAATGTCTAGTTTGTACATTGTTATTAAGCTATAACATGAGTTTTGATTTGTTCAATGTCTCTCTTATTATGGGGACTTTTATAATTGAATTTAAATTTAGAGATAATGTGGAAAAATAAGAATGCATACATTACCTTCTGGTCCTGCATAAATAGTTTCGGCCTGTAATAGATACAACAATTGAAATAAAAACAAAATAGAATCAGGCGCTTAGACAAACATAAGGACAATAAGTGTATGAACTAGTCGTATATACAATACAGTTATTTCAATTTATGTCTATATATATAATTAAACCCTTTACGTATAACAAGGCTACTGTATACGGTCCGTTACGTATTTATATCAAACTTCGAAAAATGGTTAAATGTGTATCTCATAACAAAATTAATACTTGCAACAACTTGCCATCGTAAAAATGGACATCCAAAACAACCTACTCTAATCCACACGTACCCACACGTACGCGTGGTAATAATACAGAAAACATGACTTTTAGCAATTCTCATTTCTACCAATCGTATATCCGCTTTGTTTAGCAGTTTGGTTTAATTGGTAACTTAGGAGAAATCCTGCCCTACAGCCCATGTTGATATGAAGTTTTCGTTAACAAATTGTATAAGGGAACAAATTCCCGGAGATTTAGAAGCATTCCGATTCCCGCCACTCACAACAATTCCCGGAGTTATAGAAGCATTTCCATTCCCGCCGCTCACACGCATACATACATACACATAAATATACTTGTGGCCAAGCGCCTCTCCGCGACGCCGTGTGTGCGCACATAGGATCCTGTATGCAGTAAACCCTTGCACTCTGAAGATGTACGATGATCGTTTCGTATTATCGCATAAACAAGTGTCGCTCACAATGCGAACAAACGGGTATTGACTCATCGAACAGTTGTCACATGATAACCAGTAATAACCAGCATAACCAGATGTTTTATTTTTTTATTTTTTTTTGGGGGGGGGGGGGGGGGGGTTCCTTGACCAAATTTGGGGAGGGGTGTCCGTCAACATATTTCGAGGGGGGCGGATGTCGGTGAATATTTTTCAAGCTGAGTCCGAGATCAATCAACAATTTTAGAGGCCGAAACCGAGATCCGTCAAAAATGTCAAGGCCGAGACTGAAACCACTTGGTTTTCGGGGGCCGAGACCATTGGTTATGATGGCTTGATACCACTAAAAATTGGCCTCGAGACCACTTTAATTTTTGTAAAGGGGGGGGGGGGTGAATCCCAAAAACAGCCCTTTTTTCATCAAACCCCCTACCCCCCCCCCCCCCCCCCCTCCCCCGGGACCACCTATGATCTATGATAACTTACGCTTTGTTGAGTCGAAGTAAGTTGGGCGTAGCCCCCCAGCTCGCTGTCCGTGATGTAGAAAGGATGATAGTTCCCGGAAACAGCGGGATCGTTCCCGCCGCTCACCAGGAAGGTGTACGTGCGGCCTCTCTCCACGGTGATTTCCGGGATGAGAAACCCGTTGATGAACCAGGCGATGCCCCACCCAACTCGTCCTAGACGGTACAGTTAGATTGAATGGATCAATATGGATGGGGAGCAAACAAAAGTTTGACTGTATAGTGGGATTCGAACTATCGACATACGGATAGCAGTTCTGCCGCTCTGACTATACCACGTTGACCTATTTAAAATAACTATAAACTCCTTTTACATATAATTATATAAATGCAAGTTATATGAAGACGGGGAGGCATAGGTCGCAGAGGAAATGAAACAACAATAGACTGGAGTTTAATATTAATATAATCTTCAGAATTGAAGGAGGCAGTTAACTAGGAAGAAGAAAGAAGAAGAAGACCTACCTGTGATCGCATCGTAGCCCCTGGGTCCGCCAGACAGTCCCATCTCGACAATGAAAGTGGCGTCATCCAGCTCTTCAATCCCGGGGATGGTCCATCCGTCGACGACCGGTTCGACGGTGGCTCCCTGGTTCAACCCCGGACAGGTCGAACTGACTTTTCCGAAATCGATGGTTAAGGATGATCCGGCTAAATGTGTCCGTGTATAGATTGAAGAAAGATAATGTGCGATCACCGTAATTTCCCTCATTACATGCATTGAAGATGTAAATGCAACATTTACATGTGAATATTTTACACATTCCGTGATTCTTAAATTTGCAATAGTATGTTAAATAATTTATTCGATACCTCAAATTGCGCTTCCCAACTTGATGGTAATTAACATTTATAGTCAGCTATGCTATAATAATGACTATTTCAAAAAATCCATTAGTATAATAGTTGTCCACGGTTACTCTCGTATATATACAATATTTGCTTAATATCAGCTAAAACCTAATTTACATAATAGTCTATTAAGATAAGTAGGAGGGAAGTGATTGAAAGTCCAATTACAACGATTTTAGTGCTTACGAGTTGCTCGTTGTGTGTTATGGTACGCCACCCTGCCGTCTGCGTTGATCAATCCTCGCGCCCAGATGACAGAAGTTGGCCCGGATGTATCAATCGGCTTGTCATACACAGCATCTACATAGTAGGGAATGATAGATAGATATATAAATAAATATATATATTAAGCTACGCCTATTATTCTTCCTTCTCAATCATTTATGATTATTCTTTGCATTATTTAAATATTGGAAGAAACCAAAGCTGTATGTATTAGTTCACTTCTCGCTTATATATATATGTTCTAACTAATACTTGAATCACTCCTTTGTGATCCAGCTGAAGTACAGGCGGCTTGCATTGTTCGTAACTCCCTCCCCATGAATTAATTGAGTACAAAGGGCCGAGAGATTGGCTTGCCAATGACCTGAATTTGGATCTGTCTTCAATCACACGGTCCCCGTGGCCTAGTGGTTAAGGCGTCAGCGTTCCAAGCTGGAGACCCGGGTTCGAGTCCTGGCGGAGACCAATTTTTCGACCAGTGCCTTTTTTCATTTGGAGGATTAAAGGGAGGAACAATGCTTATTAAGCTACGCCTATTATTCTTCCTTCTCAATCATTGATGATTATTCTTTGCATTATTTAAATAGATATATATATATAGATATATAGATAGATAGATAGATAGATAGATAGATAGATATATAGATAGATAAATGGATAAATAGTAAGCAAATAATTACCGTTGGTGAAGGTGATGAGACAAACTATCACTTCCAAGGCGATCTGGATGTCGCTTCGGAAAGATAGCGTATACATTCAGATCGCCGAGGAAGTGATAGTTTGCCATCGCCTGAAACCAAAAGGTTATTATTTGCTTTATATTCCACATCAATTATTTTAATTACAAACGAACTATAACTAAACACAAAGGGCTAAAAAGGTTTTGAATATTGAGCAATTGATCGAGTCTTTTATTTTAATTTCGTCAATCCCTCACATGAACAAGATTTATTATTAAAGTCAAAGACGCTTATACCATTGTCTATTAAGCATAGCCGCGCGTAAACTTTGGGCACCAGCAGGGGGTGTCACTGCTGCCAGAGTGCCGCGATTTTTGGTCACCGGAAGGGACTACAACTGGTTGCATTATGGGCTACTTGGGAACTACAGTTAACCAATCACAGAGTAGTTCAAACGCGTCGTCACGGGATCGAGGTCAATAAAACAAGTTTATATGCATACGTCACAATGGCTCTCATTGTTCTCATAAGCGTGATGAAATCTAGGACAGTGCGCAGGAAAATAGGCGCGATAGTCTACGCACTGCATAGCATGATGATTGGTCAAGTATTTCTAGGTCACTACGCGATGACGTAGAGAAGTAGTCCACGGGAGCTTCAAAATCGAGTCACTCCGCCATATTGCCCATGTACAAAGTCTATGGGACACGTGACTTGCGCGCGTTAAGTGAGCCTTCTAGTTATAAACGGGTTGGTTTGTTTATTCATACTTCTATGGGCACCAGCGCGCTATCTTTCTGCGCACTAACGCGCGCACGTGTACTTGCGCGCGAACAATTGAATATCTACACAGTGCAACGCACTTTTACCGAATATCTAGTGAGTGCAACGCACTTTCACCCAAGTTATCTACACAGTGTAACAAACTTTTCTTCACCCATCAATGATGGGCGAAATTTTCCTCACGTGATTAACTTTTGACCAATCGTAGAGCAAGATTCTCAGTATGTGGAATATAAATATATATATATACTCCGCAAAAAAAGAAACTGGACACTTCTATAAGCTGAACTATTTCATATTAATGAACGATAAAGTGTAGATTATCATATATCAAATTAAAGAGAATTTAGTCCTCTGCATGCAGGGTATAAATTAATGGTGTAATCGTTCATGCATGGAATGCCATGGTCAATTAACCATAGCAAGGTCTGTTTTCAAAAATAGCAAATACAATGGAGGACCACACCATTCGACTGAAATGATCAGGATGATAGTAAGCGTTTCACTTAAAACAAAATGTGCGGGGCAAGTAAATTATGATATTATTTAACTTTATTGTTATGAACAAACTCTGAAAATACAAATTTTAAAATAAAAACAGGGCCAGGCTATGAGAGCATCATCATACTGGTCTGTATTAGAGGCATGAAGCTTGTCTGTTTGAGTGTGTCCCCTGCAATTTTAACCATAGTTACCTAGAGAAATGTCATGTTAAAGACTGCCCAACTGCTTGACCAATGGTGACATCAGGTTTTGAAGATCTTTGGACTACGGTAGAATTCTTGAGAAGAATTTATACCATTTTTCATGCTGAAATAAGGGCACAAACTGTGTTTTCGACTAATAAACCTTTGCCATGGAATTCCCCATTTTGTTACTTTTGGATGAAAATAAAACCTATAACGTTCACAATTTGTCTTCATTTATACTTTTTATTGAGATAAAGATAGAAAAGGTCACATTTGTATTGAAAAAGTTATGCCATGTCATGAATATAGCGTTTTAGATTATGCTTATCAACATTTATATGGTTGAGTAGATGTTCCATTTTTGCTATTTTTGAAAACAGACCTTGCTGTGGTTAATTGACCGTGACAAGTCATGCATGAATGATTTCATCTGGATTTTATGCCGATATTGAAGAGGGTCGTTCTATCTTTAATTTGATATACAATATCATATATTTTATCGTAAATGAATATGAAATATTTGGTCTTATACAAGTGTCCAGTTTCTTTTTTGGCGGAGTATATATATAGAGAGAGAGAGATATATACATGTATAGATGTATAGATAGATAGATAAATAAATAGATAGATATATAGATAGATAGATAGATAGATAGATAGATAGATAGATAGATAGATAGATAGATAGATAGATAGATATATAGATAGATAGATCTACTTAGATAGTAGGAAGATTAGGAATGAGAAGTACATGAAAAAACAAAGAACATGGGGAGTGGTGAAGAAATACATATATATAAAGAGAGGGGGGAGAGGTGGTGAGGTCGGAGAGGTAAGAGATACAGAATGAGAGAAACATTATTAAAATAAATTATACAGAGAGGTAATAATAGTATAGAGAGAGAGGTCTGGAGAAGGCGGAATGCTTTCATGGTAATATCAATGCGATATCAATTCGCGTATTGTAAGGTCTTTCGAGAGAAACATTATCATCGCTAACTGCTAACCTTTTGGCCTAATGGATAAGTAAACAGCCCTCTTATCCTTGTATTACTATTAGTATATGAATGTCATACCCTAGGGGAATATTCGTTTCTTGTATACAGGGTGGCCCAGAAAGAATGCAACACCTACGATCGTTAATTTCATCAACATCATCGACCAATTGTCATTGTTTTTTTGTTTGCTTGGGTAGAGCAAAATTATACTATGAGCATTGATTTTGGGAAGGGCGTTTGGATCCTAGGGCCATTTTTCTGAGGCAATGTCGTTTCCTAAATTTGCTACTTTTTCGTCTCCAGCGATCCTCGGAACACGGAATCGGGCGGTCGCATACCACGGACGCAATTCTGACTGAAACCCGTCCGTGATTTCAACCCAAGAACGGTCTGCCCGCTGTTACTATAGGAAGCTCTCGATTTTGCACACGACCCGCAAGTTTCTACGTCCGCGTTGAGGTTGCGAAAAGCCTATCAAATGGAGAGCAGTCATGCGGTTCTTCTGTCTATGGGAGGCAGTGGGGCGAGAATGTCTCAGTGTTCAGAGGATCGCTGGAGACGAAAAAGTAGCAAATTTAGGAAACGACATTGCCTCAGAAAAATGACCCTAGGATCCAAACGCCTTACCCAAAATCAATGCTTATGGTATCATTTTGTTGGAAAAAGAATGTTCTACCCAATCAAACAAAAAACAATGACATTTGGTCGATGATGTTGATGAAATTAACGATCGTAGGTGTTGCATTCTTTCTGGGCCACCCTGTATAGCGGACATTGAAAACTCAATTAAAATTACTGCACGCATTAAATATTATTCGGCGAATGTTTAATCCTGGGATGACGCTGATTTAAAATGTCAGTACAATACAAATGGAATTTCATTTTGCCTCCTGTCATTTCATCACGCCTTGTGTAAATAGATGGGAATTACCACCATATACAAATACATGAGGAATTGAATTGAATAACTCGACGACATTATCAACGTTAAGGGCCTAATATGCAACCGAATGGACTTATCTCCATAACGATTTTCTAAAACGAAATAAACCAACATCGAAACGTGTTATTATTGCGGTTATGGAATGTCTATTTACACACGAACAATGGAAGGACGTTTTTGGTCAAAACATCACGCACATCATTTATCGCAAAATTAAATAGCATTACAAAAGCGCACCACCATTAAAATACTATTTATATGACAATTAATCATAAATTGTGCAGACGATACAAGAAGCATATCAAATAATGATAAAAAACACACATCCTAAGACTGTGACTTATTTATATGATGCAATATTTAAATCATTTCTCTATGAAATATATTAATTTCCTTTGGAAAAATGGAAATAATTACATATTTCCAATCATAACAAAATATAATTTCCGGTAGTATTGTATATTTCACAGTAGATTGAGCCAATAACAAAATAGTTATACACACAATAGTTTAAAATAATATTACATTTTTATATGAAATAATAAGTTAAATGTGTATGTATGTGTGTAACAAACCATTCGAATTTTAATTGGATGACGTAATATGAAAAATAAGGAAATCATCGCAAAAGGAAGAACATAAATAACTCCCTTTGAGCATAATACAGCCAACAGAAATATCAAAATGCGAGTTGTATGCAATGACTGTTTTCACGCCACCAACAAGCAGCAAAAATGCACACCAATTTTGTGCCCTTATACTGAAGGTCTTTAAACCTTCAACAGTATAAAGTGCTCAAATGCATTGTACATGTACATGACACATATACTGCAATGTAATGCTTCTGAAACGGATTCTGGGGTACCCACTTGCCGCGGTTTGATTTGATTCGAACCGTCAACCTTCGTATATTGAGAGACGAAGGCTCAAACCAGCACACCACGACAACACTTCTACTATTAAGGTTACGAGAATGAAGATTATGGAGTACCGAAGTGTGATATATTCATTTTCATGTTTGATGGTTTAAAATTAATATTGTCAGACACTTTCCATTTATAACCGGTTGCTAATTAAAAAAATTAAAAGGCAATCGTCCAGCTTCGACCAACTATCAAAAACCGAAACCAAATGACAAAATTGTTTAGAACCATTTATATGGTCTAACAAAAGGATGCGATGTCATCACTTCGGTGCTCTATACGCCCCACTATACAGAGTGGCCCCCCAAAAACGGAACGGGGCATTTCCCAAAATATAGTAACAGAATGATTATGTCCATCGGATAGGGTGTCTTTTTGAATGAAAAACGTGTAGTTTTTGTTTTAGGGCGCTGTGAGTGACACCATGTCAGGTTCTCATTTTTGTCAATTTTTACCAAGTCAGTGTCTGATAAATCGCACTTACTGCCCGTCATAGCATCAAACAACGAGCAATACGCGCGCCATTGTTAATATGCATTCAGCTGTGTGCCGAGAGAATGGACATATTTGTTGCTATGACGGGCAGGACGTGCGATTTATCAAGCACTGACTTGGTAAAAATTGACCAAAATGGGAACCTGACATGGTGTCACTCACAGCGCCCTAAAACAAAAACTATACGACCAAAATGACTGTATCATTTTTCATTGGAAAAGACACCCTATCCGATGGACATAATTATTTTGTAACTATATTTTGGGAAGTGCCCCGTTCCGTTTTTTGGGGGCCACCCTATATACATTACAGAAGGAGTGATGACGCATTCTTGTTCTTAAAATAGTAATGGTTCAAAACAACTTTTGTCCTTCGATTCGAGCTTTTGTTAGTGGGTTGGAGCTGGATGATTGCCTTCTTAGCAACCGCTTTATTGTCATACATGTATGGCTTACCTGACATTGTTTTGAACTATTACCCATGGCAATTAATCGATGTGACGTCGCACATCGGTACTCTCTATGAATTGATATTATACGTACTTGTCGCGATTAGCGGCCTGCGATACACGATGGTGGTGACGCCATTCATTACGTACGATTCGTCCAGTGTGACGTCATTGGTGGCCCCGAAGATTGTATCATCGCAGGCTCCCGAATCACTCTGGGGTGCGCACTGAATAATAAAATTTAACAATACAATCAAACCTGCTGAACTAGCGACCACCTGTATACAAAGATTACCTGTCTACAAATTAAAATGCACTTGTCTGGTAAAGAGAGTCATATACAAGAGGCACATTATTGTACAAGGATGTACATCGGAAACTTGTTTTCTTTATAAGGATACTTTTCCGTATATACGTTTTGGTGGTTAATTGCATTGTTTATGATAAACACAACCCTTTGCAAAGTGTTGGACATCTATTTAAAATCAAGCGACGTGTGACATTGTGTCGTTCTCTGCGTGGTGGTTGCCTTTAAGGAAATGCGAAATTAATCGTGTAAACCAAAACAGTAAAGGGAGAACATGATAAATACATATATCACCTATAATTGCAGCCATAATGTAACAAAGGAATATAGCCTGCAAATCGTCAGAAAAGATGCGAACATTTTATATGATAAGTGTTAATGATAACGAACCTGAGACTTCCCTTGCAGGTAGTAGTCGACGACCTGGGCCTCACCGGCATCATCGATGAAGGCTACGACAACGTCACCCCCAACCATCATCGTGGTCGTTTCAGAGCCGCTGATCCCAAAAGCCGTATACATGCCCTCCTGCGTGATACTTCGGAGCTGGATAACGATGTCGTCCCCGTCGATGAGCCAGCTTACCTGCAACTCATCATCGATCAGCGTCTCGCAATTCGGGAAGCCCTGAAAGTGTGTCAACATCACGATAAGAAAACTAGTTGTGTTAACTCAATTTCGTAAAGGGATTACTTTGTTGACATGTGCAGAAAGTTCTATATGGCTGGTAAAATATGTAGTTTTTGTGATTTGATATGTCCTCTGAGTATTATTTGAACAAAAACGTGTTAAAGGGATAGTTGAGTTCTGGTATAAAGGGAGTACAGTTTTGGTCAAACTAAATTTTAGTAACCAAAACCTGCACCATTACATTACAAACTGATAGTTATAACTCCACCATGCTAGAAAGGAACACAAAATTACTAATGACTAAGTAAAAAGTCTGTTATCATTCAAAAAGAGCCGTTAAAACTCAAGAGGGCGCTCTCTAAACCTTCATCGGTTTCAACCATTTTAGATAAAATATTGTGTATGTGATGTTTTGTTGAAATAGTGATTAGATAGAGAGATAATCAACAACTATTAAAAACCTCTTTTGTACATTTGTGAAAACAGAGGAAGCATTTAAAACAATTTGTTAACGGCTGGTTCATAATTATCGAACAAATGTGGGGCCCCATATTTATTACAAATGGTTATGTTCTTGGATATTTTAGTGTAGCGCCCTCTACACCAAAACTCAACTATCCCTTTAAATGGATGTTATATGGCCGAGTAAAATGCAAATGATATTCCCTAACTCATTGTACTGACTTTGTACACGGTTACGACTATCCAGTGGATAATTAAAACTCTGAACATTTCAATCGTAAATATCTTTTTAACGAAAGGGAAATTTGAAGAAGAAAAAAAAACATGTCCCATGCTACTATTGGTAATACGAATACAACACGGTATGGGAGAACAACTATATTTCTAATTAAGTTTTGTGGATTCCGGCAATGTTACTAGATCCCTTTAACCCATTCAGGACTGTTCCCCAAAATACTCGGGCCGGGGTCTATATGGAGCATGTTTATTTTTACCAGAAACAAAATATAGTCATGATAGTATATTGTACGTGTAAGCGGGGTGAAGACAGTGTGAACTCATGTCTTCCTGTATGATGTTTCGGAATTGAAAACGATGTCAGTTTTACTACTATTATGGACATAGTTATCAGATCACAAGAATACACATTTTTTCCACCATTCATCACTGTTTGCACATGTCAACATTTACTGTATGATCCCTTTAATGGAATCGCTTTTGTTTAACAGCGTAACATTGTCCACATACTGAGAAACAGTAAGATGCCTACCATCATGGGTGGGGTGGAGGACCCCAGTGGACCGGGTGGTATGTTGAGCTGGCTCATGGCGGGTATGTCCACGTGACCGAAGTCCTGGGTGAATAGGATGCACCAGAGGCCGATGTGCCCGATGTCGAACACGGTCTTGTCATCGGGGAAGGTTAGGGTGATGGTCTCGCCGCTGTAGCTCCTGATCACCATATTTCTGGAGAATCGAATGAGAGTTAATGGTATCAAATGGGAGTTGATGGCTATCCGATGAGATTATCCTTATGTTGCTATTGATACATAATTATACACAATTCTATTTTAATGTTAGTTAGTTACTTAATTAAGTGTTAGACATCTTTTGTAAAATATTTTATATTGTTTATTATACTATTTTACTGCCCTGCACTGGCAAATATATCCCGGTGTCCTGGGATATGTATTCCTTTTTTTGTTGGCGGAATTTGCCTAATACAGTGATGATTTTATAAGGGGACAGTCTGGCTGTTAATTGGACTAAATACAATGGCAACATTATACAATGGCGTTATCATGGTTAGACGTACCTTTTTGGGCCAACCCGTCGGCGGCAAGGTAGGCGGTGGGCCTCCCCACATGGAGACATTACTGCACTTATCTGCCTCTCCGATCGCTAGCTTGTACTAACTAAAGTTATTATCGATCTGAAGTTGCACGCTAGTCATACATCATGCCTATAGCTGATGTCTTAAATAATTATGTTGACATTATTATAACTCCGGCGACGTTTGGACGACGTACTTTGGGGGACGACGAAATCTCCGCCGACAATTAAGGTGAAGTATACTCATTTCCACGATGGAATAAATCAATGCTTAAAGGGATAGTTGAGTATTGGTCAAACTTAACTTTAGTAACCAAAATATGCACCATTACGGTACAAAATAATAGTTATAACTTCTCCATGCTCGAAAAGTATACACAATTACAAACGACCAAGTAAAACCCCTGTTATCATTCAAAAAGAGCCGTTACAACTCAAGAGGGCGCTCTCTAAAAAAATAATTGGTTTTAGCCATTTTTCATACAAAATTGTGCATTTAATGTTTTGTTAAAATAATGATTCAATAGAGATATCATCAACAACTTTTTAAAAACCTATTAAGATTTTTGTCAAAGTAGTCTTTAAGCATTTTTTTTTTTTATTCTAAAAAAACAAAATATCCCCTGGTGAAGAATTTTTAAATAAAAATATGTTAATGGACATTTTAGCCGTTTCTGAACCGATTTTGTTCAAATAAAGTTTATTCTGTGCTTAAAATTGTATGTTCTTTCAAATTTGACAGTCCCCGGGATATCACATCAATCAGATTTACTACTATTATCACACCATTTACATTAACCACAAAGGCACTTGTTTTATAAACGCCTCAGATCGCTAAAATTGCTATTATTACAACTGATATACGTAATATGAAGAAAAGAAGATGAGCACCGTTTAATGTCATTATTTCAAAGATAAAAGTGCAAAATTATCATGGTATCTTACCTGCCAGTTTCGTCGGGGATTGCATAGTCTCCATTGTTATTTGGGTCACCGCCGGTTCCTACCCAGAAATAAGCCGCTGCGCAAACAAATAATAGATACAATCACATGCAAGATATAATTAAGAATCAGGTGGACTAACCTGACATGTCTATATTATATTTGCGCTCTATTACTCTCCTTGCTCTTTTACCATAACCCTAACCCTCTTATACATGTGATCTCCAATAGTAGCCTTTAAATCCTTCAGTAATGAAATCCTGTTCAGTGATTGGTCTACATAGCGTCATGTGACCAAACATAGCAATGCCTATGGAAAAAATGTGCTATACCGTGACGTCATTTTCATGGTATAGTGCACTATACCATGAAAATGACGTCATAGGCATTCTGTGACTTCGGTCTGAATCATCGACTTAAAGTGACATTTATGGTAAGTGAAAACATTTGTATTATTGTAAGGATATAAAACAAATATATCATGCACTATTTCGAGCCACTAGTGAAATTATGGATTCCTCGGTGACGGAAAAAGCACTATTTTATTCGGGGCTGCCCCCCTCAGAAAATAGTGCTTTTCCTGTCACCTCGGAATCCATAACTAGAGAAACTCAGTGCATGGTATATTTGTTTAATATACATAATGATCAGATGATGCACAGGGGTATTCCTAAATACCAGCAATCTTTAAATTATGCTACACTGTGGAATAATTACGCGATTATCATAACTATTATCGACATTCAAAATAATACTTTCATATTCATAATGGCATATTGCCATTGGATGACGAAATGAAGATTGATAGATCGTTAATAAAACAGTTAATTCATATTAATGATAATTCGACCCTTCATCCTTCTTTTACGATAGAATATTAAACAACATTTCGCCGAATAACGTGATGGTTCCTAGAAATTCAAAATTCTCAAAATTCTCAAAATGTTCACGAACTGTTAATGCGTTATTGTGAACTTAATGTAAACTATCTATTCATTTGGAATTATTAACTTATTAATGTAAGATTGCCGTGTCTTATATCATATTCACGTTTGATAATTTTTAGCGTGAGAGCAGATTTATAGAACAAACCCTCTGAGTGCCATGGTCTAGTCTAGTCGCAATACCAATATAATCAGAGATACATTTATTTGTTTCACATACTAGTAATAGATAAGTGTGGGAATTGTTTAGACACGACATCTTACCAATCTCATATCATATTCATGATAGATGACTGTGGGGAACTGGGCTTTAATTAGGCAAAATTACACAAAGAACTGCATGGGACGAGTGGATTCTTGCCAATCAGAGGGTTAATTCGCCCCTTTAAATCATGTTTATAATGATGGTCTTACCCGGTCCCAGTCCGTCGTAGTCGAGATTCTCAAAGCGGATCTGCTTTGCGTTGACGATGACCACGGCCGAGGCAGAGGTGCCGTGCACCGTGGGTGTGAAGCCGAGAGCACCTAGGTTGTGCTCCGCTGGAGGCACAAAGCCGGAGGGGACAGTGACGGTGCCGAAATTTGCCTGTTTATCATGACAACAACAATAACAACAATACATTGACAACCAGTAGTACAAAAACCAAGTGAAAAGTTAAGAAATTCAAATAGTGTGAATGCCCCCACAAGTTTTGCCCCCAATAAATTATAATGAAAAAAACATAATACGTAAACCCAAGCTACACATGCACCGCCATAGCTGTAGATAGTCTGGATTGGACGAATTGGTCGGATCTTGGGTTATTAAAGAGATAGTTGAGTTTTGGTATAGAGGGTACTGTTTGGGTCAAACTGAATTTTAGTAACCAAAACCTGCACCATTACATTACAAACTAATAGTTATGACTCCACCATGCTCGAAAGATATAAGAAAACATTACAAACTACTTAGTAAAAAGCTTGTTATCATTAAAAAAAAAAGAGCCGTTAAAACTCAAAAGGGCACTCTCTAAAAAGTCATTGGTTTCAACCATTTAAACATTTTAAAATTGTGCATGTGATGGTTTGTTAAAATAATAATTAAATAGAGAGATCATCAACAACTATTTAAAAACATCTTTTGTACATTTTTTAAAAGTGTAAGCATTTTTTTTTTCAACCGCTGGTTCAAAATTATTAAATTATTGTGGGGCCCCCCAGTAACTCCAAAAGCATCCACACACAAAAAATAAAAGTGGGAAGAAATTTAGTTATTGGCGAAAATATTACAATTCAATGAACCACCAATAAACAATCAACAACAACAACAACAACAACAACAACAACAACCTACCGAGTACTGTCGACACCAGACGGAGATGTACGTTAGGGACTGCACGGTCTTCCCGTTAGGGAGGATCACTTCAATATCCTCGCCGTTGTACGCTCCCAACTTTTCCATGCTGGTAGGAACAACGAAACAAATAATATGAATTATAAATAGTTATATTTATATATAAATATCACTCACAACAACACACAGGCAATAATAACTGATAATAAGATATTTGTTTATTTATTTATATTATCAGAGTTGGTTTGTAGGCTATTTTTCTTTATGTTGATGGTGTTGTTGATGTTGTTGTTGTTGATGTTGTTGTTGTTGTTGCTGTTGTTGCTGTTGTTGTTGATATTGGTGTTGCTGTTGTTGTTGTTGATTTAAAATTGCTATTTGACGATTAGTCATCATTGATTAA
This sequence comes from Echinarachnius parma, assembly GCA_037951105.1. Lineage (NCBI taxonomy): Eukaryota > Metazoa > Echinodermata > Echinoidea > Clypeasteroida > Echinarachniidae > Echinarachnius > Echinarachnius parma. The sequence goes on from JBAMJV010006675.1 coordinate 73,295, forward strand.
AATATAGTCGCCATATTCATTGTGTATATTTTGTTGTATTTACATAAGGTAACGGCTGAATTAACATTGTGTCGAGGCAACCACAATTTGGTCCATTTTCTCGCGTTTCAGCAACATCCGTATAGAGCAGACCAGGAAGCAGACCAAATAAGTTTATACAGTTGTACATATTGTACATATGCTCATCTGTTTATTGATATATCACATGCACCACTTTTTAATTATGTTTAATCTACTTTTCTCCCACTCTCTGTTTTCCCACAGGACTCTGATCGGCAGCCAGCTGCACTAGTTTCATAAGACTTATTTATTTGTGATGTTGTAACTATTTTCATATATTGTTTATATCCCAATATACTTATTTATATCATGTATATATCTTGCTAACTAATGATTAACCGAAATTACACTCTCATTTTCCATTTTTAAACAGGGCTTATAATCGTCACTTTATAGCCTCTGAAGAAGATTCTGCTAGGATCGAAAATTTAGGCCCTATATTGACTCTCTAAGTTTATAATCAATAGAGCGGACTGACTACAGGCTACGGATGAATGTGCCCGAAGTGATAATGATCGAGCTGTAAATTCAGACAACTATACATCTTGAACCCGTTCCCATCCTAGAAGTTTGCAATGCCCATTCATAAATGAAATCCTTGCATTGTGTCTCAGTCTGCATGCGTTAGCTGTATTAATAGATCGGGATCTTATACAATGTATTTATTTGTTGTTTGAAAAATGCACGAAATTTTAAGTCTTAAAGGGCATCAAGCGTGGGGATGCTACACAGCGGGTCGCCATTTTGAACTGGGCCAGTTTGCGCGCACCGCATGACACTGAGCTAACGTGCATCACGCACCGTGCGCAACGTGTACTTAAGATGGCGCCGCGCATCTGATTTGACGAATCTGAAGTACCTTTAAATCTGACGGGTGATTAATCAACAAGGATGCATTATTTCGTTTGGTTCGATCAATTGCTTTCGGCACTATGTTACCACAAAAAGATCCGATTTCTATAACGAATTGTGAACTCTGGAAAATCAAGTCAACACATCAGACACAACAAAATAACTACCCTTTAGTCAACTCCTAACAAAAAAAGTTGGGATACTGAGGTTTGATCGCTTGATTAAATAATGAGAGAGATGTAATCATAAATAAAAACCTACTCTTTTTTCGTCTGGAGTTTATAATCAATCTATTAAACGAAATATCTTTTAAAAATCCGATTCTCACGTTGTGAACTCTGGAAGTCAAGACATCAGACACAAAGAATATCCTTTTAAAGTCAACTCCCAATAAAATAAAATAAAGTTGTGGTACTGAAGTTTGATCGCTTGACTAAAAAGAGATACTCATGGATCAAACTTGCGCCTTATTCGTGTGGACTTTGTAATCAAACTATATAATTATAATCATATTTCATAATAAACCCGCGGTCATATTTTTGTAATATAGATCCAGGCAAACCGTTGTTTTCACAAGAAGAGACTTGACTAAATATGAGGTATCATTTTAATGAAATTTTGAGCAGAATAAATCAAGAAATAAGAACAATAATGGCTCTTTGAAGGTGTTCATAAATTATATCGCTTTGAGTGACTCAAATCACCAACACATGCACATTTATGTGGAAAGCTCCCTATACGTTGTGTAAATCAAAGTTTGTGTTTTTTTAATTCTCGAAAAACAGTGTTTCCCCTTCGTTGGAGTTCAAATGATTTGTGTTTTGTAGGATACATTCCTCCTCAAAAAATGGTCAGTTTTTGGGATGGAAAAGTGAGGAAGTGTGAGAAGTTGTCCACTCAGAAATTTGTAATGAATGGATACCTTCAAAAAGCCTCGGTGTTTCTTATTCCTTGGATGATTACGGTCAAATACAGTATAGAGATCGAAAATAGCGGTTTGCATGGGATTCACTGTTTAATCATGTATACATGTGTCTAGTTCTCTGGGGTTAGTTGTGATATTATACAAACTAGCAAATTACCCGTCACCAGATCTTTGAGTGAGATATGTTGAATGTTGTATTTTTGTAAATTTCTTTTTTTTCTATGTCCGAGTGTAAAAAAACACATTTGGTTTAGTAATGGATTCTAAAATTATTGTTAGTTAAATTAGTTTTATAAGAGCGTATCAGTGGTCAGCATTTCGTCAAGTTCAGCACCAGTCACTAAACACTAAACGTATAGTATACAGATTCATAATACTGGGCAGCATGCAGGCAGTGAGCAAGGGGGGGGGGGGGGGGGGGGGGGGGGGGTAGTGTTAGTAAGTGAGGGGTGATGGGTACTGGACGTATTAGACAAAGTAATACAAATAGTGTTCAGTTTCTTCAACAACAACAAGACAGTAAACATGGTTAAGTAGTAGTAGCTGTAGTATTATTGTTGTTAGTAGTAGTAGTAGATATAATAGTAGTAGCATCAATAGTAGTATAGTAGTAGTAAAAAAAAAATGTCTGTTTTTGTGGGGGGTGGGTTTGAACTCCCCCCCCCCCCCCCCCCCCCCATTTCAAATCTTAACTGGTCTCGAAACCACATTTTAGCGGTCTCGAGACCAAATTTAAGCGGTCTCAATACCAAATTTAAGCGGTCCCGACTGTCACTTTTCATGATCTCGGGCTCGAAAACTGCGAAAACCGTAGTCTCGGGCCTCGAAAATGTCAAAAAAAACATTGTTTCAGCCTCGAAAATGTCGAAAAACCGTGATCCCGGCCTCGAAAATGTCGAAAAACCCTAACCTTGGCCTTGAAAATGTCGAAAATTGTTGGTCTCGGCCTCGAAAACTATAAAACCGTAGTCTCGGCCTCGAAAACTGAGAAAACCGTAGTCTCGGCCTCGAAAATGTCGACAAACTGGTGTCTCGGACTCTAAAATGTTGACAAACTGTGATCCCGGCCTCGAAAATGTTGAAAAACCGTGATCTCGGCCTTGAAAATGTCGAAAATTTTTGGTCTCGGCTTTTAAATTTTTTTACGTTTCATGGTCTCGGCCTCGAAAAGTGCGAAAACCGTAGTCTCGGCCTCGAAATGTCGAAAAACCGTGGTCTCGGCCTTGAAAATGTCGAAAAACCGTGATCCCGGCCTCGAAAATGTTGAAAAACCATGACCTCGGTTTTGAAAATGTCAAAAATTGTTGATGTCGGCTTTGAAATTTTTCTACGACTACCCCGGCCCGCTGACTAAAAGCCCCCGTTCAAAAGATCCTGGGTTACCACTGCTTAAGTGCAAAAATAAATACGTATACACTTCGAGTAGACATTTACAAAAAGCATTTAAAATGCAAGTGAACAACATATTTCGGTAGCCCTTCACGAAAGCCGATCCCCTGTTTTTTTTCTCTTTAAATTTTGAGAAATTTGTTTTTGTCTTATAATTATTCTCCATCACGCACCAAACATCGGCATATACAACAAAAAAAAGCACGTTCAGATCATAATTAATTCAGTCATTCACTCATGCAGCACAGAAATGACTCCAGACATCACAAAAAGAACGATTTAATTGACTTTCCAGAGTTGGAAATTGTCACTCGTTTTGCAGTGTGTGAACTACCGGCGGACTACCAGTACCGCACAACACACTACACGAAAATGTACTGTTGGGACTGCCATGCACTCTCGTAGCGCGAGATAATCGCAGGTCCGATCGTAATCGACATTGTTGGGGATTTTCCCGACATGACTCTTTAAAATAAAACAAATTGACAGGGTATTTGGTGTTAAGTCTTATAAATGTATGATTAATCATATATTTAAGTTTCGGCTTTGCCCAAGGGTGATAAATAATGAAATTTTCTACTTTTCTGAAGCTTAAATTATTTTTGTTTTGTGGTGGGATCATGCCTATTTTTAAATATTTTCTCACATTATTTTGTTCGAATATTATATTTATCAGTAAAAATAGGTTATTCTTCTTTCATTTGGTATATGAAATATGAATTTTGGTAAGGTTTCAAGAGAGATACGGCAGTTTTTCCAAGGCACTGATCAATAGCGGTCAACTCGTAAACAACTGAGGTGCTCCAGACGAAAGCTTATCGCAGACTCACGCTCCCCGGCCGTCTGACCGGTAGTAATTTGTTCAATGTTTGAGGTATCACTTTGGTTATAAAACGCACTACGGGTTTGTTTTTCGCACGCACATTTCGTAAGTAGAACCTGCATCGCGATTTTATTGCCCAGACGCAGCTTGAAAACTGCATTCTGGACACATCTTGGACACATTTTGGCGACAGACAAAAACACCGTCCTCTTATTATAATATAGATAGTGCATGGTTTGGAGTTGAATATACCAGAATAGACGGTTACAGTCCGTTATTCCGAAGGTTCGTTATTCCGAAGGTTCAGTTATTCCGAAGGTTCGTTATTCCGAAGGTTCGTTATTCCGAAGGTTCGTTATTCCGAAGGTTCGTTATTCCGAAGGTTCGTTATTCCGAAGGTTTGTTATTCCGAAGGTTCGTTATTCCGAAGGTTCGTTGATCCGAAAATAAAATCGGGTTCGTTATTCCGAGGGTTCTTTATTCCGAAGGTTCGTTATTCCGAAGGTTCGTTGATCCGAAAATAAAATCGGGTTCGTTATTCCGAAGGTTCGTTAGTCCTAAAATGAAATAGGGTTCGTTAATCCGAAAATTAAATAAATACGACGTAGAAAAGAATTGAGTTGATTTGATTTTGAGCAGTGTGGACTTGGGAAAGGGGATCAATCTTACTCTAATTACCGTGGCTGCATGGGGGGTGGGGGAGAAGGGGATGGGAAAAGAGTGGCTTTACAATTCTAGTCAAATTGTTTTTTATTTTTCTTTGTAAAACAGTGCAATAAGAATGAGATATATATATTTATATCTTTCTCATGTAAAAAAACATGAAATAAAACCAAAATCAATTTGATAGAATTATGTCATAAAGTTAGATTTTGCTGCTTGATGGGAGGGGGTGTCCCCCCCCCCCCCCCCCGCCCCCCACCACCACCACTACGCAAGTGCACACACACACACACACACACACACACGGATTAACGAACACTAATTCATTTTCGGACTAACGAACCTTCGGAATAACGAACCCGATTTTTCATTTTAGGAATAGCGAACCTTCGGAATAACGAACCTTCGGAATAACGAACCTTCGGAATAACGAACCCGATATCATTTTCGGAATAGCGAACCTTCGGAATAACGAACCTTCGGAATAACGAACCCTCGGAATAACGAACCTTCGGAATAATGCAACAAATGTTCGGATTAACGAACCCTATTTCATTTTCGGATTAACGAACACTCAGGTATAGGAAATTTGCGTGTTCGGAATAACGAACCTTCGGAATAACGAACCTTCGGAATAACGAACCTTCGGAATAACGAACCGCACCCGAATAGACAACGATACATTTTTTATTTCTCGAGAGCGATTATATTGCATCGAGGCCGCAGGCCGAGTGCAATATAATCGCACGAGAGAAATAGAGGTGTCTATTATGGAATATTTAACGACATGAATCATGTACTATTTGTTATATAAGATGATTATTTAATTATTTTGAGGAACTGATTTTGTTATCATTATGATAAACCCAAATTGACCTTGCTCAAAAAATGTCATGTCTATAATCAACTGAGACGAGCGATGAGAAACCGCTGAATGAGACATCGAACAGTTCACAAGCAAGTACAAATGAAAATAAACCGTCAATAAGATATAAACAATTTCCATGCGGTTTATGCAATAACTAAAAAAACAACCAGAAGGGACTGCTTTGCACAGAATGCAAAAGATGGATTCACATTTACTGTGCAAGTGTACCTGTTGAGTCGTATAATAACATTTCAGAAAATTGTATTGATTGGAAATGTCCTGCATGCTTACTCAAAGAATTGCCATTTTACGAAGAGAACATTTTTGACTCACGTGAAAAAAACATCAAATCGAACTTTAAAATGTAAAAGACTAATCGATGGAGTGAAATTTGATATGCTGACTGACACACGTTTAAAATGTGTTCAGTTAAATATTGTTAGTTTGACTAAAAAATTTGATGAACTAAAATTTATGCTGTTAGGAAATGATATTCATATTTGTGCTCTAAATGAAACTAGACTTTGTACGAACATTACTGACAATGAAATTAATATACCAGGTTATTCAATCACACGCAAAGATAGAATCAGGAACGGCGGGGGAGTTGCTATTTATGTGTATGATGATGTAAAATACAAGGTTTTAGAAGACATATCTTTGATTGATTTAGAAGCAGTTCTCATAATGATTGAAATTAAAAAGGCCCATCCAGTCATATTCCTGAATTGGTACAGACCACCAAGTTCAAGATTAGATGTCTTGAACTCGTATGAAAATGTATTGACATTTATGAGTAGCTTAAATTGTCATTCAATCATACTGGGGGACATTAACCTTGATATTTTAAAAACACCCTTTGAATTACAAACTAAGAAGTATGATCAATTTAATAAGATATATGGTCTATCTTATGTAAATACTGCTCACTGTACTAGAGTAACTAATGAGACTGCTACCCTCATTGATCATATATTAACAAACGATGTAGATATGGTTAAGTCATCTGGTGTTCTTGAAGTATGCTTAGGTGATCATTATATTACTTACCTTATATGGAAATCACCCAAGTTGACTACTCATAACCATAATTACATAACAATCAGAAAGTATTGTGGTATTGACTGGAATGCATTACGTAATGATTTAAGAAGGTTTAACTGGAGTGAAATTGAGATAAGTGATGACTTAAACGATGCGGTTAGGAAATGGGAAGAAATTATCATATCGGTTATTAATAGACATATGCCTATCAAAACCAAACGCATGCGAAAGAAAATTTCTCCATGGATGAATAAAACAATATTTAATTTGATTAAGAAACGGGATGCAATGAAGAAGAAAGCAATTGATAAGAAGAATAATCAGTTATGGAAAAAATATACACAAATGAGAAATAGTGTTACATCCATCATTAGAAAAGAAAAGCAGAATTATTATAAGAAAAAGTTGTCTGAATGTTCAAATAAAAATCAGACATGGAAAGTTCTTAAATCATTTCTTCCAAATAGTAATAACGCAAGGTTGAATACTCCAATCACTGATGATTCTTACATTCAAGCATGTACATTCAATGATCATTTTGCAAGTGTTGCGAGTAAATTATTGAATAATCAGAATGATACAAATAGACCTTCCTATGTATGTAGGTCAATACCATGTGATGATATATTACATTTTAATGTTGTATCTGAGGCTGATGTAATGATTGAAATACGGAAATTAAAGAATAAAAAGTCAGTTGGAGTTGATGGGATATGTATACTCATTCTCAAAACTTGTGCTGATATTTTGCTTAAATCTATAACGCATTTGATAAATAAATAAATCGTGCATGGCAAAGTACCTAGAGCATGGAAAATTGCAAAGGTGATACCAATTCATAAAAAGGGTGACAAATCGAATCCGGATAACTACAGACCAATTTCGTTATTGCCATGCATTACTAAAGTTCTCGAACGAGTTATACAATTACAATTGTTACATCACCTTCAGACATATAATATGCTTGTACCTGTGCAGTCTGGATTTCGAGCAAAGCATTCTACTGTAACTGCTTTGGTTAAAGTAACCGATGAATGGTTAATGGCAATGGACAAAGGTGTGTATACGGGAACAATTTGTGTAGATTTGCGTAAAGCCTTTGATATGGTTGATCACGCCTTGCTCCTTAAGAAATTATCGAGTATTGGTGTAACAGGCACAGCCTTAAATTGGTTCGAGAGTTACTTATCTGAGAGAAGAATAGTAACTGTAGTAAATAATGCTACCTCTAATGAAAGAAGTTTATCTCATGGTGTGCCACAGGGCTCATTATTGTAGGTCCTTTATTGTTTACCATATTCATTAATGATCTACCTGATATATTCAAGCGATCTTCAGTTCACCTCTATGCTGACGATACTGTTATATATTTCTCCCATGGAGATGCTAAAGAGGTTCAGTCTGTTCTTAATAGTGAAATGCTAAAGTTAGATGATTGGATGCGTACAAATAATTTGTTTATAAATTACACTAAAACTGTTTGTATGCTTTTTGGAACAAGATGTATGTTATCAAAGTGTAATGAAATTGATATAAAAATTAGAGATGCATTGAACAAGTTAAAAGCACAAAATATCTTGGAATTCACATCGATAGAGAGTTGAAGTGGGATATGCATATTGAAAATATGTGTCAGAAAATTGGTAGACTTGTAAGCTTTCTTGGTAGATTACGTTATATTATAAATGAATCTAACCTGAATGTCATTTATAAATCTGTTATACTTCCTCATTTTGATTATGGAGACTTGGTTTGGCAATCTGCTTCAAATTCTTCTCTTTTGTTATTGCAAAAATTACAAAATAGAGCGGGTCGAATCATAATGAGAATTAATCCGTATTCTCATATATCTACACAACATGTTCATGATACTCTGGTATGGGATTTTCTCGACAAACGTTATAAGAAACACTTGTACATAATGATGTATAAAGTGTTACAAAATTTAACTCCTAATTATATGCTCGATAATATTTCATTGAGAAGTACCAATTATGAATTACGTTCGAGTCAAGTTATGAATTTGCCTAAACCTAGGTCAAACTGTTGTAAAAGAACGTTCTTCTACAGAGGAATTTCAGTGTATAACCAATTACCAATTGCAATTCGTAATACTACGAGCTTGAGATCATTTCAAACATTTTTAGATGAATATATTCCATACAATTGTAAATATTTGCAGTTCCCTGTTTTACATTTTTCTCTCTCTTTCCTTAACTCTCATGGAATTGTTCAAATGGCGTTGGAATTATTTGTTCTTAATTGGAAGTGTTTATATAATATTTGTCACCAATTTTAATTTAGTGTACATAATATGGAATAATTTATGAAATTATAATTTCTCTATTTTGCAATCATTGTATATAGACGTTTAATTGTATATACTGTATCTAATTGTGGGACCCCAAGGAAGAACAGCGGTTTTGTTTTTTTGTAATTCTGCTGAATTGGGTCATCCCCCGTTGCACTTCATTGCTGTATGTATTGTTGTGATTTCGGAAATAAACAAACAAACACAAAACTGCTGTGCTTGAAATACACTGTTATAATTATAGTCTATAGAAACTGAACACAACGTTCGAGTCCACATGACATTGAGCACCAGTAATAATATACGCTTCAGAAATCCTCTTTCAGATTTATCATGGTCATGTCAATAAAAAGAAACCACAAGGACATAATTATCTAAAGTTTGAAATAAATTCTCAACAATGCTCAATGACGACTCCATTTCGTTTCGATAAAGCGGATGTTGGTGTCTAGTTTAGTTTAGTTTAGTTTAGTTTAGTTTTGTTTAGTTTAGTTTTGTTTAGTTTTGTTTAGTTTAGTTTAGTTTAGCTTTTGACTGACATTGTAGAAACGATACAATATTTTATGGCCGTTAATCATGTGCCCATTATACTGCACTCATACTGTGGCGAATATCCTTGCGAATGGGCTTACGAATGCAATTCGCCACCAATTCGCAATAATCACAAGGTGCATGGTCGCAAGACATTCGTAGATGTTCGTAAGCATTCGCAGTCGTCCACGGTCTTGCGAATATTGGAAACATGCATGCTCCCCAAATTCACAAGGAAACCATATTCTCATGGTTTTACCAACATTTTCGTAAGACATCTGTAAGATTCGCAAGGGCAATCATAACATTCGTCGCGGGTGATCGTCGCTTGAGGAAGAAGTTTGTTTGTTTGTTTGTAAAAATTTAATGCCCGATTTCAGTTAAAAGCTGTTTTTTCAGCAGGGCCGTGAACAAAGGAATACGGACAAATATAAAATAATACATCACACATTACAAAAAAAGGATTTTTGTTTTTAGAAAAGGGGAAAATTAACATATTTACAAAGACAGGGGGTTTTACATTATTAGACATCAATAATTTACAAACATTAATCAAAACGTTGACTCGGCGGCGGCTGGCGAATAAGTGACAAAGCGATAGGCTATATATACCAAGGAGGTACTATAGTCAGCTATACCATGCATGAGTTGTGTACAGTCGTTTCATTTGCAAGGCGTTCGCAAGATTCACTATACATGTATAGGGCGTTTATTAGCACTCGTAACATTGGCAAAGAATTCGCAAGAAATTCGGAAAATTGATTGTTAAGTAATCATAAGCATTATGGTATACGGTCCGTATCATTTTCGGCGAATTTGTCGCAAATTTCAAATTTTCATTTTCGCAAGGATATTCTTCACTGTGTGAGAGCAGCATTGGAGAGCTGGTATATACCTCAATAGTATAATAGCAAGATCTTTGAAAAGCAGAGCACAAAAGCTATATACTTATCAATACATAAGTTTGTTCTTTGTGGTTGGTGCACTGCACCGAGTGACACTATACAAACTAATATCACAAAGCTTTTTATTATATTCATGAACCGATTGACCATGTTGACGCGTCGTTGAATTTGAATGAAACGAAAGCAGCCTACTAATAGAAGGAAAAAAACGTATGCTGATTTCTCACGGATTCATAAACAGGTGTACACACAGGTATAATTTAGAGCTCTATATATGTCTATAAGCATTGGTCCGTATATCATTTCCGGCGAATTTGTCGCAAATTTCAAACTTTTCATTTTCGCAAGGATATTCTTCACTGTGTGAGAGCAGCATTGGAGAGCTGGTATACACCTCAATAGTATAATAGCAAGATCTTTGAAAAGCAGAGCACAAAAGCTATATACTTATCAATAAATAAGTTTGTTCTTTGTGGTTGGTGCACTGCACCGGTCCGTATATCATTTCCGGCGAATTTGTCGCAAATTCCAAATTTTTCATTTTCGCAAGGATATTCTTCACTGTGTGAGAGCAGCATTGGAGAGCTGGTATATACCTCAATAGTATAATAGCAAGATCTTTGAAAAGCGGAACACAAAAGCTATAAGTTTGTTCTTTGTGGTTGGTGCACTGCACCGAGTGATACTATACAAACTAATATCACAAAGCTTTGTATTATATTCATTCCAACTCCATACACCATTTCCATGAACATGATGAACCCATTGACGCGTCGTTGATTCTTTACAATAGAAGGAAAAGACGTATGTTGATTTCGCACGGATTCATAAACAGGTGTACACATATATTATATACAGGTATAATTTAGAGCCCTATATGTCTGAATAAAATCGAAACCTAAACATCAGGGCCGGGATTCAATTCCGTATTTCAGTCAAACATGTCAGCAGTTTACTTAGTATTTGGCTTAAGTCTATTACTTAGCAAAAATTGGGATTAAATTACTTCACCCACCAACATCTTGCCAAAATTTTGATGTCATAATAACTTGAAATATTACGGTTAGATTTAGTTTTACTGATGTAAAAGTCTAGAAACGGTTTTAATATGAGATAAGTAAAGTTCTCAGCCAAACAGAATGCTTATAACTGGTCCAGTCAATCTAGCACATTTGAGGGGGTTATTACCTCAAACAAATTGCAACAAGGGATTTTTCTTCGCGGTGAAGAACTATTTAAAATCCGCTTTTGACATTTTTTGAAAAAGTGTAAGCATTTTTAAAAAAAATTGAAAAGCGACTGGCTGGAATACTCCCCAGGGAGTGGAAATTGTGCACTTTGTATGCGGGAATGATAGAAGTGTGTATCCGTTGACCGGAGTAATAATAATAGCGCGCTTGGAGGCTCATTGCAATTTGCGTTCTATAAATGTCTTCTATTATTTTGTATTATAAATCGAAAATAGTTCAATGCACTGATATATCTAGTGTGCCTCTGTCATAGTATCGCTCGACTAGTCATGCTTTTAGTTGTATAGTCAAGCAAATACAGAGGGTTTCAAATATTATACCACAATCCCTTTTGAATAAGAAAATACAATTTACACATTCAAAGGATTTTAAAAAAAAATTTGTTGATGATTGTGTTTCTAGTCGCGTGATTGCATGATCTCAGGGACATGTTGCGTGAAGTCTAAAGCTGACGAAGGCTGTAGATGACAGCCAAAAATGTCGAAGGTAAATATTTGTATTGTCACCAAAAGTATAAAATGCATATCCTAATAATAATAATAATAATAATAGTAATAGTTTCGATTTACATAGCGCCAAATATAATACGATGTCATCTTTAAGCGCTTTACACTATTATTACCCCAGTCGCAGGATACAATTAAAACCAGCACACATTGTGTGCACCATCTTCACTCCCTGTGGAGCCTTCCTTCCAAGCGGCTCATGGGCATTGAGAAGATCCTAGAATACAGTACTGAGCCGGTATTCAATTCTATACTTAAGTCGAAATTTAGCTAAAGTAAATTACTTAGCCAAAATTGAGATTTGATTAATTTAAAAATGACAATTTTGCCCAAATGTCGATGTCATCATGTCTTCAAATATTCAATATAGATTTTGTTTTACTGAAGTAAAAGTGATTTTAAAAACGGTTTTAATACAAGTTCTCAGCCTAGAAAAATGCTAAGTAAGTTTTGTACTTCATCTAAGTATTGAATTGAATACCAGCCCAGGGGGTGTTTCACAAAGATCCTAAGTTGAACTTAACTCTAAGTTGGACTTAGAAACTACGGAAAACCGTTAGTTTCTTTGAAACAATTTTATAAAATTTCTTTTAAAAGGCATAAAATGTTGATTCAAAAGATAGATATTTTCTTTTAACAAGGGAATTTCAAGTTTTTGATGTAACTTAATTTATGAAAAGTCTAAAATACTTGCATTCTTAATTTTAAATGTTTTATTCCAAACTTCCAACGCTACAAATGGCTTTCCATAATAGTAAGGGCCAACTTAGAGTTAAGTCCAACTTAGAATCTTTGTGAAACACCCCCAGGTCCCGGAGTAAATTATTGATAGTGTGACGTACCTTTCAATTGCTTTAGGAATGATGAAACCAGAGTCCGACGGGGCGCCAGATTCTCCACCCCACAGAAAGGCATCTGAAAAAGAAAAAAATCATCATCAAAAAATGACAAAATTACAGGGCTGGTATTTAATTTCTTACTTACGTCAAAATGTAAGCAGTTTATTTAATATTTGGCTTGAGTAAATTACTTAGTCAAATTTGGGATTCAATTTATTCATCAACTGAAAATCTAACCAAAATGTTAACAAATTACATTTAGATTTTGTTTTACTGAAGTACAAGTCTAAAAGAAAAGGCAATTAAAGTAAAGTTCTCAGCCCTGATGCTAAGTTAATGTCTCACTTAAAGTGAGGCCTGTAAAGTGTCTAACTCCACGAAAATTACTTGGAGGTTCCTCGTTTCTCTTCTACCGTGTTGTTTAGCTTATGGTAAGAGAATAATAAAATAGGGTTAGATTTTTTCAAATGCCCCTTTAGTATGACGATATCTATCATTCAGCTCAAAAGCGTTAATTAACGGTCATAAACCTCATAAACGTCCGTTGTAAAAGCTGACGCATAATTTCGCTTTTTTAACCAGGAAAGCAGTGATCTTTTTCAATGAAATATGTTCACATCATTCAGACATACATGTATATTACAATGATTTGGGTATAGGATTGAAGTCTCAAATGTCATTTTGGGCAATTTCTGACACTTTACAGGCCTCACTTAAGCTAAACATTAGACTGAATACTGGCCATCAGGAAAATTAGTTGTACAATTATTATAAGACTCTGTCGTGATACCCTGGAGAATGTTACATAATCTTTGAGGTTTGATAAATCGAGACTTTGCAATTGAACACAACCGTCCACTGCCACGATTGCATAAATATGTATTTATTTATTTATTCAGTCTTCTTTAAAAAAAACACAGGGTAGCCCCGTTCAGTGTCACAAAGCCTGCTTTACAAGAGGGCCCTGTATCAGATAGAAATTACAACGTTTACATTGAAAAACACAGCATAAAAATATATATATATACATACAAAGCATATAAATACATAAATACAATACAAAACTTGGCAATTAAAACAAAGTTACATCGGGGGTAACTTTGATGCAATTTAATTACGTGTAAACGTCTGATTTGTTTGCGTCTGATTTTGTTTTAGTTGCTTTTATAACAACCTGTTATACAACACCCCTTGTAAAAAATTACCATGGTATAGTACCACGGTATACCACGGTACAATACCATGATGACACGGTATATTTGCCCAGGTTCTGTACCATGGTATACCGTGGTTATACCATGGTAATACCATGGTTAAACTATGGGTATACACGGTATCACAGCGGATACTATGGTATGGTATGGTATAACCATGGTACTACCGCGGTATTACCATGGGTGCCATGGTACTACCATGGTCAAAATATGGGTACCATGGTATTACCATGGATTCCATTGTATTACCATGGTACTACCATGAAAACCATGGTTTTACCATGGTACTTTTTTGTAAGGGACCCCCTTGGTGATGGAAAAAATCAAGTAATTTATCCTTTTATTGTGTTATTTTATTGCAATTCAAATACATGAGTAACGTTAACAAAGACAAGTCCAAAGATCAGTGGCGTAGACAGGTTCTTACACCTGGGGGGGATGTTCGCGCCCCAGACCGCCTGCCAAATTTGTTCAAGACCCAAGGAAATTGCTTGAAAGTCCTCTCAGTGGGGGGGGGGGGGGGGGGGGGGGTTAGATGTTAAGATGGTCGTGACCAGGCGGGCCGGAAGCAGTTTTGGATTGGGGGGGGGGGGGGCAAAACCTATGGGGGCTCACGATTTGTGTGTGTAGGAGCTCATGCCCCACCACACTCACAGTGCTGCCAACTTTGAGCCAAATGTGAGAGCGAGACATTGCAAGGAGCGAAGCGACCAAGCCCGAGGGAGCGAAGTGACTGAGCGGGGGGAGGGGGTGGGAGGGGGTGTCCCCCATCCCACGGTAGGGAGCTTTTGCATTTTTGGACTTGTGCAATCTGGACGTGCTTACCTTGATAGGAATTATTCGGGCTTAACATTGACTGTATCTGGGAAAGCGTGTTATGATTTGATCGACCAGAAATTTTAAATATATTTTCACGAAGAAAACAAATAATTGACACGCTAATAAATGTGCACCACAGCACACACACAAATATTGTATTTATATTTAGCGTCATACACAGTTCCGACATCACCATATGACACATAAACACATATGCGATTACAAATTAAGTATACATTTATCATATTAGTGATTGCGATCATGATAGTGATATAATATATTACTTGACGGAAAAGATAAATACATCTACAAAAGTGTTCGCCACTATTGTTAAGTATGTATCTTTTATCGATACAATCATGAATTATATAATACATGTTGCTTTGTATAGTAAGGGTGCGTGAATATGATTATTATTGTAGATTAAATTGTTTGCCTATATTTTATTAGGCATTTAGCGGTTGCAGTACCGATTTGATTAAAACGAAGTACAGTGTTCCCACTTATACTCACATACCAGCCCTTTATTAGATTAGTAATAACATTCAAATTAGATATTAAGATATTTGCCTATACATTGTAAGACTTTATATACATAAGTGTCGTATGGATTACCTAAGTATACTGATCTTGTTTCAACAACAATGCCTAGACATTCGTCAAAGAATATTATTCAGTTAATCAAATTATTTTTAGATGAAGTGTATGCCTACATTTTCTATAATACATTTGCTATAATTCCTATATTTTCAAGTTGTTCCTGGTAATGTTTCTAATTTTGTTGTCACAAACAAAAATGGTTTTGGTATTTCTTCTCGGGTTTGAGATGATATATTCTAGATGCTAATACAATTTGTATTCAAAATATATAAATAGTGTGTTTATCATAGTGGACATTTTATGAGTTCCATGTTGATTAAATGCACGAGTAGTTTAACCATAATACTTAGCCAAAGATGTGATAATCATGAGATACTCATACCCATGTTTAGAAGGTTAGTTTCATTTCTAATAACAATAATACACCATAGAGTTGTATTATCATATTGAATCGCATAGCGGACTCCATATTCTTGATATGTAGCGGTATAATCTGCAATACCATTACGCTGATTTAGTATTGAAAATTTAATTCAAAGGTACGGTAACGTTTGATTGGAGCGCAACTAAAGATATATTCTCATCATAGAAATGTGTTATTTGCCTTTTTAGAGTTGGATGCTCTTGACAAAGAATACTTGTGCAAAGAAATACTCCCCAATTTTGTCACGGTACATGGTTATCATGAATTGGTACTAACCTCAATTGAAAACTGACACAATAATTGTATTCTTACGGAGTAATAAAAGCCTGAATTATGTATTCAAATCGAAAATAATAATCTGAACTCTCGACTGAAATCGTTTAGCGTCATACACAGTTCCAACATCACCATATGCCACATTACGTATGATCCAACAACATAGCCTATTGCCAATAATGAGTCCCAAGGGGCGAAGCTACCGAGGGCTGGGGCAGAGCCAAATAGGGAGGGTTTGGGAGGGGGTATCCCCCTCCCACGGAGAAGACTTTGCATTTATATATGTACTTAAATTACGCAATTTGGTGCATGTCACACAAGCAGCCAGAGCAATGCCAGCCTACACTGGAACTACGTGGCCCGGTATACAGAAAAAATACTCACCCCAGACCATACGCAAGTTACAC
>JBAMJV010006675.1:95000-104455 GCA_037951105.1 Echinarachnius parma
AAATACAACCGTCACACAAGAGAAAGTCATGAAGGTCATGAAAGTGTTGTTTTTTCTCTCTCTTTGTTTTGCAAATGAATCATATTCTCTGAGCACGGTGACGGTGCTACTTTTTTGGGCGGATATCCGGATTGAAATTTCCGAACAACTTGTTTGACCGCATTTCTACAAAAAGTTCACCTCTTCGTGTTGGTAAATATATAGATTAGTAATATTACGGAAATCAGTATCCAGCCTATACTCGCCTAGTTGATACTCGTATATAGCGTAAGTCCCATATAGCGTGTGTAGGTTCGAACACTGGCGTACCCAGGATTTTTTCAAGTGGGGGGGGGGGGGGGGGGTATTTTGTCGGCTGAATTTCCGAGGCCGAGACCTCTGGTTGAGAGATGTGTAAGCGGGGGGGGGGGGGGGGGTGTCTGTAAAAAAAAAATCGAACCCGTGACCAAGATCCGTCAAAATTGTTCGAGGTTGAGACCGAGATCCATCAAGATGTTTCGAGGCCGAGACCGAGACCATTGGTTGAGTGTTGTGTAAGCTGGGGGGGGGGGGGGGGGGGGGGGGGGTCCGTAAACAAAATTTCGAAGCCGAGACAAAGATCTGTCAAAAGTTTTAGAGGCCGAGACCGAGACCGTTGGTTGAGCTAGAGTCGTGTAAACAGGGGGGGGGGGGGGGGGGGGGGTGTCCCCAAACATTTTTCGAAGCCGAGACCAAGATCCATCAACAAATTTCGAGGCCCAGACCATTGTTAATGATGGTAGAGACCACTACAAAGTGGACTCAAGTCCAGTATCAAGTTGTAAAACATTCATTCTTTGGTCAAAGGGGGGGGGGGGAGGGTTGACCCCCCCCCCCCCCCCCTCCTCTGGGTACGCCTATGGGTTCGAATCCCAACATATGCCTATTTTGACCATGAATGTATACAGCTAAACGGGAGTAATTGGAATTGTTGAAAAGGAAACTACATAATAATTATGCATCATCACTATTGGTAGAATTGCATAATTATTCAAAAACTTTTTTGCAATTTAATTGCATGTGACACTATAACGTATTATCATTAAAAATATAATCATTATAGATAATTGTACATTGGTGTAGCCGAAAAATAACACAACATGCACCCTTATAAAATGAACACAAAAATCCCCCCCCCCCTCCCCCGCCATAAACAACTGCTCATAATTTCATATCCAAGGTTTGTTTGAAGATTCGTTTCGCCAAAATATCTCTATGCCTAGGAAAACAACGTTTTGTGTTAGGTTTACAATACAGGGTGGCCCAAAAAAAACGGAACGGGGCACTTCCCAAAATATAGTACCAACATATTTATGTCCATTTGATAGGGTGTCTTTTCCAATGAAAAACGATACCAAGAACAGTATTTTTGGTCGTGTAGTTTTTGTTTTAGGACGCTGTGAGTGAGACCATGTCAGGTGCCTATTTTTGTCAATTTGTACCTAGTCAATGCCAGTTAAATTGCACCCCCTGCCCGTAATACCATTCAACGAACACGCCCATTCTCTCGGCACACGGCTGAGTGCACACTAACAATGGCGCGCCTCGTTGAACGATATGAAAGGCGGTACGTGCGATCTATCAAGCACTGGCTCGGTAAAAATTGACAAAAAAGAGAACCTGACATGGTGTCACTCACAGCGCCCCCCCAAAAAAAACTACACGACCAAATTGACTGTTCTTGGTATCGTTGTTCATTTGAAAAGACACCCTATCCGATGGACACAATACAGTTGTTACTATAATTTGGGAAGTGCCCCGTTCCGTTTTTTTGGGGCCACCCTGTATACAGTTCATGTTCTACACGATGATTGCAATCCATTAGACAGGCACGATGTTGTAAATACCCGGTCATAATATGTCATGAATGTAGTAGATCAATAAAAAAAAATATATGATTGATTGTGTGCATGATATCGAAGCGAACTATTCAAAGACGCCTCATGCATTTATTACGAATGTATACACGGTTGATCAATACAAAACAGTTTTATATTGAAGTCGTACGGGCAATGGTTAATGTTTAACACAATTCAACAAGGAAGAATTTCCATTGCGTTCAAAAGATATTTACGATTGTGTTCAGATGTTAAACTGTCTACGGAATAGTTTAAGCCGTTTACAAAGTAAGTGCAATGAGTTAGTGATTATCACTTTGCATTTTTGCTCATTTCCCGGCCACATAACGTAATTTTCACACATTACTTTGTGGACATATCAGATCACACCGTTTCACATTGTATTAATCACTCATCACTTTTTGCACTTGTCAACAAAGTTACTAGATCCCTTTTATGCTGCTCCTCGCAATATTTTTAAAGATTGATGGCTTGTAAAAACTGTAGGAAATATAAGTGAGTATCATATTCAAATGGACGAGAATATTATAATGGCCTCACCACAAAGTGCCTATTCGTAGATGAGTGAATCACAATCATGCACGCAAATTATATATTGTATAGTTCATGTACATTATATCAAAATGACACAAAATGCACGTTGGTAGGACTTACCGTGTAAAAGCAACGGGATGAGTAGGGCGAGAGATGCCGTGGCAGCCATGATAGTCATCTCTTTCCGGATCTAAATTATCAAGCACTCGCTTACTAAGGGCTGCGGCTCACTAGTATAGATAGTGGTGATGGAATATACTGTTTGAGGAAATGATGATTAAATGTGAAATGCGGCGCGGCGTGTTATCCCAGGTTATTATTATGTTTATGGGATGGGCTGGAAGGAGCAATAAATAAGGACACGTGATTGGTCGGATCAACGTGACGTGTACAAGTCAAGTGATATCACAAATCAGTCGCATAGGAGTCGTATTATGATATTTACAAATTATGAAGGATATTATATACATTTTTTTTTAAATATATATAGGTTTTCCCGGTCAATTTCGCTATTTTCTCATGCAATTTCATATCAGCAGCATTCAATTTCACCAAATCCGCGTTTGGATCGACATATCGTCATTCAAATTCGTTTTTAGTCATTCATATTAATTAACGGAGCAACCAATTTCACACTAGCGTCATGCCAATGTAAGCGATGGGTGCTCATTTTCGTTAATGGTCATTCAATTTCATCTCTAGCAGTCTCGGGTCTCATTTCGGTCATTCAAATTCGCGCATGGGCAAACAAGTTCATCACATTGGCATTCAAATTTAAAAAGTGCAGTGGACATGTAATGTAACAGCGTGGTACATGTATGATATAGAAAACAAGATGAAAATAAAGATACAAAATGGAGAACAGAAATTATGATACACTAACGATCACATGACAAATAAGAAAATGTGATGAAATAACATTATGAACTCGCATGATGATAAAGTTAAGACAAAAAGATGAACGAATGAATGTACAAATAAGAAAATACAGATTACATAATTGAACATAAAAACAGATCTAGACAAATTTGACTGAGGAATATCGAAAAGTGAAGATTAAATGTTGAAAAGTATATCTAAAAAAAAATGGAAAATATAGCCCGATGAAATGGTTGAGACTATGTAAGAAAAAAGGTGAATGTGTGTGCGTGTGTTTATGTAAGCGTAACCAGTTGCGTACGCAGGATTTGTTCAAGGGGGGGGGGGGGGGGTATTTCTTCAGAA
This sequence comes from Echinarachnius parma, assembly GCA_037951105.1. NCBI lineage: Eukaryota > Metazoa > Echinodermata > Echinoidea > Clypeasteroida > Echinarachniidae > Echinarachnius > Echinarachnius parma. The sequence continues at coordinate 98,636 of JBAMJV010006675.1, forward strand.
AAATGTTCTGTCAGCGGGGGCGGGGGGGGGGGGGGTAGTCGTAGGAAATTTTCAAAGCCGAGGCCGGAAATTTTCGACATTATTGAGGCCGAGACCAGGGTTATGCACACTTTTCGAGGCCCGAGACCAGCGATAATGACGGTCGAGACCGGGGGGTTGAACCAACGAACCCCCACCCCCCCCCCCCCCCCCCCTCCCTGGGTACGCCTATATTATGTTCGTAACTATGTGGTTGTATACATAAATGTATATACAGTATGTTTATTTGTGAATACGTATGGATGTTGTTTGTGTAACTTAAATTGAATGAGCATGTCTGGAAATTGGTCACCCATAAACGAAATTGAATGCACAAACAAGCGATTGCCCAGCTTACCGTATTAAATTGAATGCCCATTTGTTGAAAATAGCGCCCAATGATGAAATCGAATGCCCATTTGCAAATTTGAAGTTCGCAATTTGACATTTGGGTGCCCATATACGAATGTGGATGCTCGGAATATGAATTTGAATGACCAAAGTGACTCATCCACGGCAACTGCACGAAATTGAATGCTCATAAACGAATTTGGGCGCGTAAAGTAGGAAATTGGCCGGGAAAACCTATATTATAAATCACCGCTGCACGTGTGTCCTTCAGCGAGACACTTTATCCGCACCTACTGCTCTCAACCCACCCAGGTGTGGTATTAAAATGGGTACCTGGCAGGAATGTATTCCTTGAAATGCGCCTACAAGGCAGCTCGGCTACAGCCAGGGTAATAATAATACGCTGTACAGCAGTATAATGGGTCTCGGAATATAATTTCTAGATTGATGGCGCAATATAAATGCTGGTAGCATGTACAATGATCTGAATTTGAATACCGATCATTTAAGTGCGGTTTGATTAGATAAACAGCTGGCAACTGGCTAGTCAAGTAGTTTGGACTGGTCTGGCTAAACCCTAACCTATCCAGACGCCGTGCGAAGTAACGCACGGCGCTGATCACAGTTAGCTAAACCCGGAACCTTATCAATTACTGTAACCATGACTACAGTAGTTAACCCCCACCCAAAATTCATCTACCATAGCTGATAAGCAGTCCAGTGGCTAGCACACTTTTCGATTGTTTGCATGAAAACAGAAATCATCAGAACTGGGCTCCGTTGTAGAAATAGTTGCAATCGATTGTATTTGTAAACATGGTAAAGTTGCACTTAATTTTAATGCCAGATCATGTGACTAAATGCGCAAATCTGATTGGTTCAAATCTGCATAATTAATTTCTGAATTGCAATTAATTGCAACTTTACAATCGATTGCAACTTTTTCTGCAACGGAACCCTGATGTTATGTGTATAATAATTATTACATGCCAAATATCAGTAATCCGTTGTAGCGCTCCACTGTATATGTATAGTATCGAAGTGTGACGTAACAGCTTTCCACGCGATGTGCAATAGAGTACCGAAGTGTGACGTCAGAGCTATTCATTGCCATGGGTGATGGTTCTAAACAATGTCAGGCAAGCAATGAATTGGTGATCTAGCGGTTGCTAAGAAGGCATTCGTCCAGCTCGAACCCACTGCCACAGGCCAGTATGAAAGGAAAAGTTGTTTAGAACCATTACTATGCCATAACAAAAGCATGTGACGTCACTACTTCGGTACTCTATTGCTATAAACAAACTAAGTACCTGTGGAAATAATCAATGTGTTTGAGACCACTATAATAGTGGCATCATACACATTGATTATTTCCATTATTAGTGATTTCCAATAGTCTATCTAATTATATGACTAAAAATAACATGAATTATGAAATTATCAGAAACAGTAAGTGAAAATGCCAGCGCCTTGGCTCCCCTTTAACAACTGGTCGTATGTGTTCTAGTGCGAAAATAATATCACGATACGTCACTACAGTAGTAACTTTGGTACTCTGTACGTAGATGGCGACAGACCACTATTTGCGCATTTGATAGTGATGTACGGATCGATATGCGATACGCCAGCTGTAGTTTTATCGTTTATAGCCAGTATTATGTCTAGTCCAGTCGCAATGCTATAGGTAGTTCAGAATGCGAGTACGCCATACTTAATTCAAACATGTTTGTTTGTTTATTCATAATTGCATATTACACTGCTTATGATGTATGGATTATATATATTATATTTTTTCGTTTATTCGTTTATTGAACGAGCTAAATGTGTAATTATTCATTCGTAAATCACTTTGAGTGCCAGGGATTTTTCAGCTCTTTAGTGGCATTTGTGTGTATTGTGGGGTGCAAAAATGCGACCATGGCACTCAAGGAGATATATCATTATCATTGTTCTTTTATTTATTTATCTATTCATTTGTGTATGTATTTATATATTTATGTATATAAGTATAACTATTTATGTATTCATTTAAATGCATACGCACACATACTGTACATACTCATGCACATACAGATACAAAAACAAGATTATTCATATGCAGTCTTACATGGTTTTACTCCCGAGGACTATTCGACCTCAGACGCTTGACGTAACAAAACATAACATTCACAGATTCACTTAAATTCAGCTTCATAAAAATAACAAGCATGTTCAACACTTCACGGAATTATTATACCAGTAAAGTACAAAGTGAGGGGAAATAAATTTAAAGGTACTTAGTAACATTGTTCAAATCCTCAAAACTTACTTGGAACTCAAGTTGTTCTCTCATACCGTATCTGTTCGTATTGACAATACAAGCACGGGGAACGGTTTCGGTTTTTTTAATTTCCATTTCGTTCGAAAGATATTAACGATTAAAGTGTTCTGGTATGAAATTGTCTACGGGATAATTTAAGCCGTGTACAAAGTAAGTGCTATGAGTTAGTGAATATCACTTTGCATTTTTGCTCATATCTCAGCCAAAAAACATCCAATTAACGTGAGATTTTCACACATTACTTTGTGGACATATCAGATCACACCAATAAATATTGCATTAATCACCCATCCCTCTTTGTACTTGTCAACAAAGTTACTAGATTCCTTTAACGGTAGAATATTGAGACCAAAAATGCAATCTCTATTCCGACTGCCGGTTGTACCGCATAGTGCGAAGTCCGATATAAAAGAACACCCCATGTACATTATACAGTCTGTATAAACTATAAACTGTCAAGAGTATTTTAAAACACACTCAACATTTCTTACAAATGACATAAGTAAGTTGCTATAATCATAACGCTAAAATAATAATAAAAGGAAAGCTACAATAAAATAGTGCAGTCCCCTAATAAAAAGAAACTATCATTCATATACGTATGCCGCCTGGCGGCAATACATTAATAAACCGATCAAATTTCGTCAGTTGTACTTTCAGTTTGTTCGAAATAAGCAGTAAATGTGTTATTCTTTCCGGCTCTCGGAACTATACAGTGACGTGTGTTTCAGAAAAAAGGGGGAACCCGACTTTTCCTATCAATGATTAGAAATAATTTATGACTTTGTCCGTATACATTTGTATCTTATATGCCAAGGATAAACTTACCCTGATTAGTATTTATTTATTTTCATTAAATAATAAATACATTTAAATATATTGACATGTTTGAATGGATTTCACGAGCAATTTGAGCTCAAAAGTAATGTTTAATTTTATTACGGTATATAAATTCGAATGCAAATACATTAGTAGTGATGTTTATGTATACAATCATTAAACAAGTATATGTGCAATTTGACCATACTGTCTTTGGTGGAGCAACATATTCAGGCCCGTAGCCAGGATTTTCCAAGGGGGGGGGGGGGGGGGGGGGGGGTGCGTAATTTACAAAAACGGGACCATGGACGGGACCGAGACCACTGGTTGAGTCTTGTAAGGAGGGGGGGGGGGGGGGGGGTGGTGGGTCCGTCGCCAAAAATTTCCGAGACCGAGACCATGACCATTGCTTTGATTGTGAAAACGGGGTGGGGGGGGGGGGGGGGGTAAACAAGACCGAATGTTGCCCGAGGCCACTGGTTTAGATGGCCGAGACCGATAAAGAGTGGACCCAAGACCAATAAAAAGTGGACCTTTCTTAATTTTTTTAGGGGGGTACGCACCCAACGCATCCCCCCCCCCCCCCCTCCCCCCTCTCCTGGCTACGGGCCTGCATACCCATTATTGTTCACGTTTAACTTCAGATTTGTCCCATTTATCCCTCTCGTTATCTTAAGGACCCCTATTAAAACAACCTTTGGCTGATAGGGTGCTCCGCCCACGAGTTAAGAAATACGATATTATAATATAATATTCGTTTAAATATTGTATTTGATTCGGCTAAAAGCCTTGGCAACCGGCGAAACAAAGACATCGATTGGAAGAATCTCTCCATGTTAATATCTTGAACATTTCAAAATAAACAAGACAATTTATTGGACTAAAAGACAACAACATGAGTATCAATCAATGAATGACTTCTTATTGTGTGTTTACCAATCGTAGACCCCACACCCGTGTGCAAAGCAATTTCATTGCGTAATAATTCGTTAATCGCAAAATACAATGGCGTAAAGTGTGGTCAGTCTGATTGGGGGCATGTGCCTCCCCACCCCCCCCCCCCCCCCCCCCCCACCCCTACCACCCCTCATCCATCTCTACGGTATTGCAAACATCACAACTGTGGTATCATAATTATGAAAGAAGGAAGTTAAAATTATTTACCCTTTATTTTAAGACATTGTTGAAAAAAGAAATTGGGTTTCCTTTTTAGGAAACGCTATAAATGTTTATCGTTATGCAGGTATGGAAGCCGAAACGACTTTTATGACCTTATAATAGGTGAAATAGTTATTTCCTCAATTAGCGAGCAAATATTTGTTACATACTATATCAAATTTGCAACGGAAATAGTAGCATGGTTGCGTAGTTTCTTTTGCATACATCGCATCATTATTTGATTAAATATACTTTCAAAGTTGTTTTTTCACTTTATAATATTTTACAAAAAGTAATATTTGAGACTTCAATCATATACCAATATCATTGTTGGATTCTTGCGAATGATATATTATATTTTCATTACAAAAAATTCATCTATTGAAAAGGAGAAAAGTTGTGTCAGATTTTAGCTCCGGTCGTTCGCGTGCAATATCATCATTCAGGTATTATGGAAGATTGAATATCCGCAATCAAATACTCATGACTTCAATCGAAAAGCGTTCTGAAACTTTTTTTTATCAAAACCCATTTCATTATTCTGTTACTATTAGCCTAACAACAAGATACAAGGGAAGATTTTACAAAGTTACTGAGAATCACTTTAAAAATTATGTTAACTGGTGGTGGACGGAATATCACGGTATGTTCCTTTCCGAAGGAGAGGGTTATTGTCTTCCCAAAATAGCATTTAAAATCCCGAGTGAACATTCAATGATGTTCCCGACAAGAAAGTAAATATCTGTTATTATTTGACTTTTTCTTAAAAAAGTATATATATGTTATGTTATTTGACTTTGTCTAAAATGTGATCATCACCATTTAAGCAGCTGAGCTCAATAAATAGTGTGGCTTTCCGAAGTGATACGGAAATAATTGTCAGTCACAATAGAAAAACAACGCTGTACAGAATACATGCAGGCATCTGAAGAATGCCATACACGAGCGTAACAAGTGTGTACCTTTCACCTCACCTGAGCAGATGGCATCTCAAGAACGCAGTAATCAACTTGTAACTTACATCATCATGTGAACATAGCAGCACCTGCATTCAATAACATCGCATGGAAAATTCTCTCATATCGACCAATCGCCGCTCTGGGTGGTGTGATAATTATAACATCGAACATATACTGAATTAAGTTGACATCACA